>APFE030122736.1:2841-35797 GCA_000404065.3 Pinus taeda | reverse complement strand
GTCTAGGCTAGAGACGTATTCTGGCGTCGTAAAACCTGGTAACTGTTGTTTTCATTGTTGGTTGGGTGATTCCTCCACTTTGAGACGACAAGTGCCAGTACAGACTTTTGCTCCCACGTACCGTCGAGTATATATTGGGAGACCACAATAGGCTATATATTTTATCCTTAGGAAGCTGTGTCTGCCGCCCTATCGATCGCAATGCACTGAACACAACATTCGGGAAGATTGACTGTCGTACCGTAAAATGTATTCTGCAGTTTTGCAATTGGTTTGGTAATCCCTCTGCCTATTTCCAGAGAAGTCTCTTTCGTTCCTTTTCAGACTCCTTAAAGGAAAAGGTCCATCTGAGCACTTGTCACTTCAGGCTCATTAAAAATCTAAGGCGACTAGAGTCATCTTTTGTTTTTTCTTGACTCTTAAAAATTAAAAAAACAAGTTGTGTCAAAGCGTCTAAAATTTATTTTAATCGGAATAAAATTACAAGTTCCCTCGTTGGTCTTTAGGTTGAGAAAGATGGAGTTTACCAACTAAGGATTTCCCCTTGGAGGAAATCCTAGTCCTTTCTCCTCTTGGGGAGATGTTGGTGCACCCCATATGGCCACATTGTCACTTCCAGGGTTGACGATTGGTTTTCCCGTATGGCTCTTCTCTACCTATGTCATTTAGAATAGCGTAATTCCTGAACAGTCAAGTCAACAACTAGGTGATGCTAAAGTTACCCCCCAACCTTCCACTTCGTCTGTTTCTCCCTCTCCTCCTTCCTCTTCGCTTGATGAAGCTGGTAAAGCTAAAGATCAAGTAACTGAGAAGAAGAAGAAGCGGAAAGAGAAAAAGGAAAAGAAGAAGAAGGAGCCAAAAGCGAAAGGGGGCAACCATGTGTCGTCTAGTGAAAATCCTCACACCGCACTATCTAAACCTAAATCTCCATGTGTCATTTGCAAAGGATATCACTATCATCGAGATTGTCCTTGCATCCCTCATATCTTAAGGGACTGGTCTCCTCGTTTGCACAATCCGGTGTCGTCAACATCTGATGATCATGTTGAAAGTACACTGTCAACCAGTGAAATCGAAGTATCTGGAAAAAAAAGGAATCGCAAATTTCCTTGTAAACTGTGTGAAGGTGATCACGCCATCGACTGTCGTCCCTTCCTAGACGAAGCCAAAAGAGTTTTGGATGACCGTCCTGCTTCACCGCTACAGCTCCCTCCTAGATATAAGAAACTCTTGCCGAGTCCACCACTGGTTGAAAATCCGACCAACACGCCGTTGTGGTCAGTCGAAACATCTATCATTGAAAATGAACCCTCTGAATCCATACCTAACAAAAGTCGAAAGGTCGAGGCGGCAGTTGACCCAGTCTTGCCTTCAGAGGGATCATCTTCGAGTGATACCGTCACTGAAGAGAAGGAGAATGACACCGTTCAAATTCTTTTCGTAAACACAGACTCCGATGAACTTGGGGGTAGTCTACCCGTTCCTTTATTGCAGGAAGGAAGTTCATCAGATTCGTACCCGGCCATCTATTCAGTCCCACCTCCAAGCAACCTAGTCGTTTCCTTCGAGTGGAATCTACTAGGCAGACCCTGTTTACCAGCTAGTGTACCATTCTGAATCATTGTACAAGATTACAGAATGGTCATGGCTGGTACCATCATAGATGAAGGGGCTTCTATGAGTATCCTTTCCTCAATTGCTTGGAAAGCGCTTGGTTCGCCATCGCTTTTGCTTGAAATGAGAAATCTGACAGGCTTTGACAAAGGAACCAGTCGACTGTTAGGGATCCCTTCCCAATGTGCCCATTACTTTGAGAAGGAAAACCGTTCACATGAACGTGATGGTAGTCCAAGGACCCCTAGATTATAATCTACTCCTTGGGCGTGACTATATTTATTGCATGGGAGCCGTCAACTCCTCACTCTTTAGAGTAATGTGTTTTTTGCATAAAGGCAAAGTGGTCAAGCTCGTAGACCAGCTGTCATTCCCCTGTTCACATATAGCAAATAGTCAAATGCCATCCCTAAATGGTCTTTTCACGCAAGGAATGTCTCATCGATCTCCAGTTCGTTCACGTGATGAGCGCTAGTGATTCAGGAGGATATGGTAAAAACCCAGGTGGCATGCACCCTGGCCTGCTTCCACAGGGAAACTCTAGGTATAAAGTAGGTTTCCACGGAGGAAAATGATTGGTCCGACACCTGTCCTTATAGGAAAAGGGAGTTAGACCAGAATAAGATTCCCCCGTCAAGGTTAGGAGGTTTGGATTTAGAACCACCCTGGTTCAGATGGACTAAGCTAGGAAGTGTTTCTATCTGCAACGTGGATGGAAACTATCTTGAGAAAGTAAGAGCTTCTATATGGTAACCTGGAAATTTTTCGTTATACCTGGGGGCATGCAAACATTTTTGCATGCAAGCGAAGAACAACCATTTATTTTTTAAATTTGTAGGTCCTCTAACCCTTTAAACTCGTAGGATTGGTTGTTTCCTAGCTTGCATAAAGAAAGGATCCGGGGCAAAGCTTTAAAAGGTGCAAGCTCCATAGAAAATGGCATCTTAGATGAGATATCCTTATTATATGACTGGAACGAGCAGTTTTAACGCGGAATTAAAGCTCGTTAAAAAATAAACATAAGCAATGAGAAAATGTTTCCCCCAAAGTTTAAGCTCATTAAAAAATGAACCGATCCCCGGTAAATAACCATTGTGAATGCATTATCATCAGCTTTTGAGCCTTGGTCGTGTTCTCATCATCACCTCCACTCTGTTTTAGCCGATCATTCGCCTCCATTTGATTGTTTACCCCTTTCGAGGAACATCTGTGAAGAGTGATTTTGTTAGCCATCCTTGTGACACTACCGTGATTGGAAAATTCCAAACCTTACCTAGAATCAGCCGCTACCCGAAATCATCACTCGTTTCTCAGAAAACGAGTCTCCTTTAAGATCTTTTCAATTGACTCGTAAAATATGAAAAGATTGCCGAGCGATTAGCCTCTTCGGCTCGTTAAAGTCATCGGAAGTGCTATCCCTCCTCTAGATTTTAATCTTTTTGGACTTGAGGGATTATTACACAAAAGGATCGAGCGCTTGTCTTGTTCGGCTTGTTAAAACTATCAAAAATTCATCCCTTTCGTATTATTTTACACTTTTTCAGACTTAAGGGATTATATGACAAAAAATAATCTTTGGAGTTTCCTTTCCGTCCCTTTCAAACTCTCTAAAATTGAAAAGGACCAAGTTATCTTTGTCGTTAAACTCGTTAAAACCTAATAGCGACAAACTTGTCCAAATGGACGGGAACAAGTTTCACTGTCACTAGGCTCATTAAAACATAGCGACAAGTTCGCCCGAAGGGCGAATTATAGAACAAGCATATGTTATCCTCCTCAAGCTTGATAAAAATAAAGAGGTATTGGTCAGCAATGACTAGGGAAAATTGGGAAGAAAACTTGAATAAACTTTATTGGTAGCAAGTCGCTCTTGAACATGACACTTTCCTTCCGCATCCGAGCCGGGTTGGGTTGTTCCGATCACTGGTCATATCACCATTGGTCTGTCACACCATCCATCTTTGGGGTTAACACTACCAATCCATCGTCAGTGTCGCCGATATGTTCAAGAGAAGTCATTCAGAATTTGCATGTGTCTCACCCACTGCAATAGATTCATGCTCCATTCTTTTCATGACCGCCACCTTGAACACTGTATCATCAGATCGTTTTCACCTCCAAAATCATTTGCTTCGTTCCATGTCGTAGATGTGAGATTCATTAAGGCCCTCCTACGACGGGTCACTTCTTGTCGACATCAACTCATTATCCAAGAAGTTGACTTAGGAACAACCCCTTTCAGTACTTTGAAGCTTGCATGTTTCAATGGAAAGTTTCTCACTTTCGGCGACAGGTTTATATCAATGGCCTTCGACCGGAAGATTTTGCGTGGTGTTTGATGCCAAGTCCTTTTTTCACACCACGCGAATTGTACTGTAGTACCTTGAGGGTCATTGTCATTATTGGTGATTCCTCTTGCTCCTGTTAACAACTTACATCATTTGCTGGTAATTAGGCGATGTCTTTCCATGTTCGACTCCAGAACATTTTTCACGTGGATCGACTTGTACTTCGAGTGAAGATTGAACGAGTTTTGAAGACCCCGGATCTCGTTTCATCCATCCGGGCTGCGATATATTCAGGAATATAAAGACATCAAGTGTACATAATTGCGGAACACATGATCATCCAAATCAAAGGATGATGACTCCATGAATCATCAGTCTACCACAGAGACGGTTGTCTATCCTATGTACATGAAAATGAATTTATAAAGCTGAGCATGGGAATGCCCGCCTCAGCTAGATCATGAAAAATATTTATGAAGATAATGTATTGTATTGTATCTTATTACAGGTTGCCTCCCAGCTCGAAAAAACTTCAGATCCTCATGGTAAAGCATTTCACCCGACATCAAAAGATTAACAACCTCATGCTTTAGGGGGCAACTATTATAGACATTTTGGGCACTGCAACCCCAATCATAAATGTCTATAAAATAAGGGCTCCTAAGTCCCTAAAAGTATTGCTTCACTGCCTAAAGGAACAAGGTCAGTTGATTACATAATCTCCCAGAAGTTCTCCACTAAAAACTGCTCAGAAATGGTCAAAACTAGACCATACTGAATACCTAGTGCAGAGGGTGTGATGCATATCACCTTCCCAGTGTAAAGGATGCGATGTATACTGATGGCCCCTCTGTAGGGTGCGATGGTCCGGAATGGACAAATGGCAGGGAAAATTTGCGAGGTGGAAGATCATGGAATCTTCTAGAAGCTTCCCCTCTGACACTTGCCTCTCTGTTTTCAACTAGGGATGAGTAAGAGATCATCAGTCTCCAAGTGGAATCAAGAGCTATGAGAGAGAGGACACTAATCAAGACCCCAGAAGATGACTCACCCCCATACAATCATCTATATATGGATCCCTCATCACAGAGATCCAGAGGCTGGAATCTTGTATCTTGTAGAGAAGTGCTGTTGGTTTTCTGGTGTAACTTCATAGTGTTGGGTGATCTAAGCTTTACTTGAGCTAAAGAAGGGCTTTCTTGTTGGAGGATGATGCTAGGTCAGAACAATTCGTTGTAATCCTCTTGTTATTCTTGATATTAATAAAGCTATGCAAGTTTTCCTCCACATTTGTGTATGTTTGATTGTATATGCATTTGTGTGGTTAATACATATCTGGTCCTGTGTTATTTATGAATATAGATCTCTGTTCTTTGATAGTATTATGCTACTTTGATTCCACAGGTTCTCTCTAAAGCTGTGTAGACAAAGAAGGAGCGGAAAAGATCTATCAGGAAGGAGAGGAATCAAGCAAGGAAACCAAGTGCAAGACTAAGGTTGGTCTCCTTTGTTCCACTCTTATCTATTTTCATAAAGGAAAGCGAAAGTATACTTTACTTGTTTGTTTCTACGATAGCTACCAATCTTAGTGGGAATAGCAGCTCCAAGTGGACACTATTCCTGGTAACACCCAGGAAGCCGTCAAGTGCAGGCTAGTATTGAAAGGTAACTAGTTCAAGCCCTATCTCCTTATACCCAGACCTTGTTGGGGACATGCAAAGAAAAATAAAGAAAGTGCAGACCAATTTGATACCATGATACAAACTTATGCAAGAACGCAACATAGTACATATATAAACATAAACATAGAGATGCAACATAAATAAATCTTCATTTCATTAAGATCAAAGAATTGAAAGATTCTTACATAGAGAATGTAAATAAACTATCTCGAGTGATGGTAACTTATCTCTGAGAAGAGATGTAGCGGCTACATGCCCCTAAACTGTGTTACAATGAGGCTTAAGGGCCTTTTTATTATTAAACAACAAAGGGAAACCTAAACAACCAAAACCTTAACCATAGGAAATAGAATGCCAAGATTTTGTGGGCCTCGTTGGGGTTAGTTGGGCATCAATTCTGAGTGTACTTGGTCATTGATCTTCTTTGGTCGTAGATACCTCATTAGAATTCTTCAGTACTCAATTTAGTAGCCCAATGGGTTTGCCATGACCTAGAAAAACGCATTAGGGGTCAACTACAATTTCAGCTTAAACAATAAATGTAATGGTCTATATCAGAAACTGATGAAACCGCTGAGGTCAGTGATAGGGGTGGTACAAATAGAAAGGACGTTTTATCATTTGAATCATCTGTTATGCTTCTTAACCTGCAAAGTAATACCGAACAGAGAATATGCGAGAAAAAATACCCAGAACACAGAATATGCGAAGAAAATATACCCAGAACACAGAATAGCAATGATTTTATTACTTAGAGAGAATTGTTCACAGGCCTCTTCGAGGGGGCAACCTCCAATAGAGCAGAGCTCGATTACAAAACGAGACACGATACTCCTCACAGGGAGTCTCTATCCTTTATATATGACTCATACATGCAATACCATGGGCCAATACTGTGGGTTTTATCATTATGATTTGTAGGGACTAGCCCCAACTTGATGCTAGTAGGCTTAGTCTCTACAAAAATCAAATCCCAAACATCAT
The DNA here is from genome assembly GCA_000404065.3 of Pinus taeda. Taxonomy (NCBI): domain Eukaryota; kingdom Viridiplantae; phylum Streptophyta; class Pinopsida; order Pinales; family Pinaceae; genus Pinus; species Pinus taeda. The sequence continues at coordinate 29,229 of APFE030122736.1, read as the reverse complement.
TGTCAAGTTCATGTAGCTCTATAATATTTGAGATAGAAACAGGTCGAGAACATGTTGCTTTATTGCATAGGAGGAGGAGGCTAATTGTGCATCCTTTCTTATTTCTCCTTAATTGCAATTGACCTAGTTGCATTGATTCAAATTGTATCATAATATTGGTTTTCAACCATGTTGATGCTTTAAGATTGGAAAAAGTGGAGAAATTAACACATAAGACCATTTTTACCGGTGGTCCTAGTTTGGAAAATTTCAGGTCAAAAACATTAGGAGCCATTTTGAGGCCTGAAATGACCAATTTTTTTTTGGTACCAACCTTAATACGAACTTATATTACATAATCTACAAATTGATAACTTTCCAACGACATGAGAATCTCGTCAATCTGAGCTCATACGAGAAAGTTATGTCTCTCAGAATTTGATCTATCAAAATATTGACCCCCATAATTTGAGAAAATGGCACGTGAGCCCCCATTATTCATGGAAAAGGTGATAGCCACATGATCATGATTATGAATATTATAAGTCTAGTTAAGAGTTAAAGGATTCAAAATTATCCACTAGTAGGTCATCATGTTGTGTTATAACCGAGCCACTAGGAGGAAAAGGGGTTCCATTCTATTCAAGTGCATTTTGTTCTATAGATGAGCAAGGTAGATGAGAGTGGATAAAGAGAGAAAATAGAGAGGGTTTGTGCACCGTGGTATCCCACTGGCCACAAGCCTCACTTCTTTACTTGCATCCATTTCCATTCAAAGAAAGAGAGAACATAATGACCTCACCTTCCAGTTGGGTTTTCTTTTGGAAGGGCTTCCTAGGTTATATATAGTGTTATTATGGTTTTGAGTGATTGCATTTTCATATATTCTCTATTTTTCATTTTCTATATTACATAACTAAAAAATGTGAATTAATAATAAAGAAATATAAGGAAAATAACCCTCCTAGTATATATTTCATATTTTGTATAAATTTATCGGATTTGTTGTGAAAAACTGGCTAGTGGAATATCCACAAAAGTCTATGGATTATGCATGATCACCCATACAATTGCTAGGATTGTGAGAAACAATTTGACTGAGAAGGGGAGGTACCAAGTGGATTCATGCTTATGTTTTAAGGGACATATTCCAAAAACTATAGTAGTTGTCTCAAGTGGTTCATCTCTATCTTAATCTTTCATACTGGCATAATGATTTGCAAGGACAAGCTTACACATATCAATGAGTTTTCAAACCATGGAAAATATCTCACAATTTCCTTATTAAATAAAGCAACATTTCCATTATCGTAATTAAAATATAATTCCAATGTAAATGAGTTACCATGATTCATGGAAATATATAACCTAATTAATCATAAATCCTAAGAGAGAATCTCTACAAGATATAGAACCAAGGAGAAGTTAATTGCAAAAGGAATCAACCTGCTACCAAGTAAACATGGAAAGGGAACCAAACCATAATAAATTTTTGGACATTTCAATCCACCCACACTAAAAGAGGTTTTCTAAACTCCAAGGTAAGTATCATGTCTACAAGTAAGCCTCCCATAGCTATCAATGATTTATAATTGAGGGACTGGAGTCCACACAATTCACCAACATGGATGCTTACCATTATAACTCTACAATTTTAAAGCACTATAAGCTATAACCCAAAACCAAGTGCAAAAGCTTCTTTTCTATACAAATTTCCTATTCATTTAGATCTTTGTAATTACTTTGTATTTGAGATGGTTTCCATTTTGATTACAACAAAAATGGAATAATAGCTTGCACAAGAATCCCATGTAGAAATAGGTGGTTAATATTGGCATGTTTGCTTAAATAAATAAAATTTGGGAGACGTGGAGAAAAAAGGTCTAATTCCAACAACATGCATAGTTTTTTAACCCTGTCTTTATTGCAACATCCCCATTCTCCACAAGGCAATTTCTAGTGCTTTTGTTCGATAACACTTTAGATTTAGATTTAGATTTGTAAAACAATGAGTTTAATACTTTTAGAATCATGTCATTTTAAACCTCTCATATCACTATTTAAAAGGAATTATTTAGAATTCACTATAGGTGCTATTCAAAATGCACACCCCATATTTACAAAATTTCTTCCACTACAAACTATGGTAGAAAGGAAACAATAATTAATATATCAAAGCACCAACAATCCTCTACTTCCAAGGTCCCATTGTTAATATAACCACTCAAGCAGATAGAGGAGGACTATATTAGTTTTTTAAAAAATCCACATTCATCAATGATTTAACTACTACCATATTTTTACACTCATTACGACATAAGAATTTTATTCTCACCTCATCGCTATGAAGTTAAGAAAACAAGCTAAGCTTGTGGTGTCATTATGAGTTCAGTTATATTTCACTTTGTCAATAATTGCAATAGGGGCCTAGTATCTCAATTTTAGTTGCTACCTCACTATCAATGTCTTCAAAAATGTTAGACTTATATTATAGGAACCCTATGCATAGTAGGATGTCACCAACAAGGTAGGGTGTTGCCAAATGGAATTTGAAACAATAAGAAACTAGCAAAACTAAAAAATTGACATAGTGATGTTAATTCACATAACATTAACCACAAATATATAAAAATTTGACCATGGAAAATCTAACTTGGGAAACTACAACTAGTGGGGATTTATTATGCTTGAGAAATTCATTAGAAAGGGTAAGCTATGCGTGCTCAAAATCTCATCTATTTTAAATCACTAGTTGGAATAGATTTTTAGGAAAAGTCTCCAACAATTGGTTTCCTAATGTATAGTCAATGTGTAGTATTAGAAATAGTTAATGCATCAACCACTTGGCATTCTAGAGTGCCAAAATTGTCTATCCTTATGACCCCTTTTATTGCAATACAAAAAAAGCAAAGATATTTTTCCATACCTTTTTGTTTTATGATAATGCTTTCCAACTTGTTTTTTTGGTACCCTAAGAATTGGAGAAAATATAAATGGTGGAATCATCTCTTTTATACCCTATTATAAGAATCTACATATATTTGAGTTACTTGCTACATATTTATTTTACAACTACCTTTTCCTCCATGAGAATGGCTTCTTCTTTTGTTCCTCTTTCCTTGATGAAAGTGGTTTGTGCTAACTCCTTGTCTACTAAATCCTAGGTCTTTATGATTTAACCTCTATTAAGCTACAATGGAGATCATAATCACTTGGCCTTTCTCACCTAGCTTTTGGCCATCATAGCCTATTTTCCTCATGAGGTTGGAATCAATTCCTCTAATGCACTTTTCAATGTCACCAAAGGTATTTTTGGGAAGGATCCTGGAATTTGAGTTTACCATGCTTAACTCAATATGGTATTGTATTAAATAGTGGGATTAGAACATTGCCAAATCCTAGTATCACTGAGTAGTCACTTCAGTGAACCTCTCCTCTCGCAAATTATCCAGCTAAGTGATTTTCTCCACTGATTGCAAGAGTTTCACTATGATCCTATCTCATTCCATCCTCATAGTAGTGAAGGATTCGTAGTGTTTGACACATTATTTATCTAGATCATCCACTTTATACCTCTAATATTGAATTTACTCCTAGATCTACCTATTGAAGTCTCTCAACTTTGTTAACTTATCCCTCTTCAAGGATTTTCTAATGAAAACTGCTTCAAGGTCTTTCACAAACATGCTCCAATACCATATGATCCATAATTAAGGGAATGAAGGTCCGCACTATTCACCAACATAATTTTTTACTATTACAACTTTGCAAGTTGAGTGCTTTGTAAACTATAACCCTAACCCAAGTGTAAAAACTTCTTATTCTTTATATATTTCTTGTTTAGTGAGATATTGGTAATTACTTTGTCTTTGATATGATTTCCATTTTGATTGCAATAGAAAATGAAGAATATCTTGTATAAGAATCCCATGTAGAATATATATGGTTATCATTGCACATTTTCTTAAATAAAGTAAATTTAGGACCCATGGAAAAGAAAAGAGATTCAATTCCAACATGAAGTGTATTTTTTTAACCTTTTCTTTGTTGTAGAATCCCCATCCTCCACAAGGCAAAATATAGTGCTTCTATTTGATAGCTAGTAGATTTAGAATTGTAATACTTTTAGTAATTGTAAATTGTATATTGTATTAAAGAATGAATGTAGTATAATTACAATTGAGAATGAGGGTCTTGTACATATAGCCAAGTAAGGACCCTTTCACAAACAGGCATGTCTCTAAGACACGCCTTTTCACGATTAACTAACTAACTAACCATTAGTTAATTTAATTATTAATTATTATTATATTTATATTATTATGATTATTATTATTTTTTTTTTGATCTATTTTTACATAATTTATGTTCATAACATTGCCTTCCCCTTCAAAAAGCTTGGTCCTCAAAGCTTGTCAATGAAAGGACTTGATCTCTTTTTCTGCTACAAATGTCTTCTGCTTGATCTCTTTTTCTGCTACGAATGTCTTCTCGTCTTAGAATAGTCATCTTTGTTGATACAAGTTGATATGATCCTCTAAGTGACAAACATAACTATCACAATGAGAAAAGATCAAACCATCCTAGATTAACCTTCTATGGAATCTCCTAATCACTGGAATGCTGTAATGAATTGTTATCATTAGTCTGAATTGAGCTCGCTTCAATATTCTTTGGAGCATAAGTGTTACACAATAAGTTGTGACTCTCCTGTCACTCCCTGTTCCTGATCCCAGAGAACCCTAGTAGTGACTATTGTGTTATACTTTCAACATGGTTAAAACCTCTCCCCTGGGCTACAGGGATTGTCTCTATCCGTAGAGAGAATATTCCTACTCCAGAAATTGGTGACCATATTGGGGAAATACATCTCCTTTCATCACTCTATTTTTTCTACTTGTGTGCTTAGTTTGTTTATTTATGGTCTTATGGATCTGTATTGACATGTTTGAAGGCATACAGACACTAGCTCACCCTCTAATGTGTTAAGTCTGGCCCTGTGTGAAGTTATTTCCTATTTTTTCTTTGAATCCCTCGATCAACAATGTTTTTTGCCAAATAGTCGCACTGATTAGGCCTATCAATGCTAGTTTTAGCCCGAAAGTCATGCCGGTCAGGCCAATCAACTCTAGTTTTAGCCCAAAATTCATGCCAGTCTAAGTTAAGAAAAATCATAGTTTCTCCCATTCCAGTGCCAGTGTGTCTTGACCCTCAGACTCTCTTCTTCTGCCTAGAAGTGACTAGGATGATTTGTTTTCTGGGTTTGATTGATTGATTGGCTTGAAGTTTCATTTCTTGATTTTTTGAGTTTTTTGGATGGTTTCTGTGACTCTAGGGCATCTTAGTCAATTATCGTTCATTTGTTTGTTTACTCATCATGTCAAATTTCTGATTTGTTGCTTCATTTAATCCATCTTTAAGTCGCAACATCTTCATTGCTTCATTTTCAATTGAATGAGTGAAAGAGTCTCGTTTGTTCTCTTATTTCAAGTGTCTCTTTTCTCTTTCCGAGCATAGATTAGATTGTTTGGTTTGTCAATTGAAGCATTTATGTGTTTGGTTTGTTCGATCCATGGAAGAAGTTGCTTTTAGTTTTATTTATCATGCTTTGGATTTGATCGATGCTTATTTGTTCGGAATTGTGAAAATTTTCGTTGAAGTGCTTTATGTGAAAGATTCATTTTGCATTTTATGAAAAGAAGAACGTCATTCTAGTTTAATTAAGTGAAAATATTGCATTAGTAGCATTATTGAGAAGCTAGAATTGCATCATCATAGGCATGAGAAATGATTTTTTTTTTTGTTAAAGGAAGATTAAGTGCATTTAGGACATGTATTAGTGAAAGATTGCATTCTTTGTTTGTTTCATTGATTGTGTGCTCTCTATCCCTCAATTAGTGTTGACTTTTATCGAAGAAAGATTTCTTTTCTCGTACAGTTGCATATAGGAATTTTTAGATGACAACGGTAGGGCCTTGGAATTGAAACCTAATTCCAGATCAACCGTTAAAATTTATTGAATTAACCTAAGGAAGCATTGAAACTTAATGCTCACATTTAGTGGTTTAGGCTAGAGACGTGCTCCGACATCTTTAAACCTAGCAACTGACGTTAATTTTAGACAACGGTAATATGGACTTGTGCTCCCCATACCGTCGTGTATATAGAGGGAGACCCCTATAGATTGCAATCCTTTATCCATAGGAAGCTGAGTCTGCTGCCTTCTAAATGTGATACAACGAACACAACATTCGGGAGATTGCCTACTCGTACTTTTCGGTTCGCCGGGAGGTATTCTACAGTTCACGATTACCTGGTAATCCTTTATGCCTAGAGTACCCTTAGTAGTCATTTTTGATCTTTACTGACTCGTTAAATTTGGAAAGATCATCGAAAACTTGTTCTTTCAAGCTCATTAAATCTGTAAGTGATTAGAGTCACCTTTCGTCCTTTTCTAGACTCTTAAAACATGAAAAGGAAAAGTTTTGTTCCAGTGTCTTAAAATTAACTACCCACGAAATATTCTTGGTTAAAGTTATCTTCCTTAGTGATTCTTTAGGATCAATTCCAATGGCAACATTTCCAGAGTTTACCAGTCAAGGATTCCCCTATGATGGGAGTCCTAGTCCTTTTCCTTCTTTTGGAAATGCTAGCGCTCCTTATATGGAAACGTTGTCTCTTCCTAGGTTAAGCATTGGTTTACCTGTTTGGTTATTTTCGACCTCGGTGGTCTTGAGTGTCCCAACTTTTGTCCAACCATCTCCTTCACCTAAACAACACCATGTTGATTCTAAGATTGACCTCTCACCTTCTTCACCTATTTATTCACCCTCCTCTTCTACTTCACTTGGTGAGAGTTTGAAATCCAGTAACCAGGAAGCTAAGAAGAAGAAGAAGCAGAAGAAGAAGAAGAAGAAGAAGAAGAAGAACTTAGATAAGCAAGAGGCCAACCATGAAACTATTGTTCCAAATGCACTTCCCGATCCTTTGTGGAAGGTAAAATTCTCTTGCAGGCTATGTAAGGGTGACCATCTCCTTCGAGATTGTCCTGGTATTCCCAGAGTCTTAGAGGTATGGTCTCAAAATATGGATCGACCATCCCCATTGACCTCTGGAGATCATGTTGATGCTACACCCTCCACTAGCGATGGTAAGAAGAAGGGAAAAATTAAATTCCCCTGTAGGTTATGTGAAGGAGAGAATCTTCTTCACCTTTGTCCTCTTATGGATAAAGATTCCAAAGTTTTGCAAAACCTTACAGTTCCTTAGCCCCAACTTATTGTTGCTTATCAGAGGCTTTCTTCTAACCCTCTCCTAGTTGGTAAAGAGATTGACTTGGATTCATCTCTTGCCCATCCTGCTCTTCCTAAGCATGAATCTCTTGTGTATGTTCCCAACCAACCATTGGTAGAAAAGAGTGTTGACTTGGCTCCGCCTTCAGTCGTTCACTCTGTTCCCAAAGAGAGTAGTGATCATACTGCTCATGTTCTTCTCATCTCCTCAGATTCTCATGAATTTAAGAGTGGCCCTCCCATCCTAGTTGTTCAGAAGAGTCCTTCTCCTTATGTGCCTTTCTAGATCACAATACAAGCCTATAATATGGTAGTACATGTCATTATATTAGATGAAGGCATTTCTGTTAGCATCATGTCTTCTACTACTCGGAAAACTTTGGGTTCCCCTCATCTTGTGCCTATCACCCAAAATCTGTTGGCTTTCAAAGGAGGAACCAATGACCCCTTAGGGATCCTTCTAAAGTTCCATATTACTTTGGGAGGAAAGGCCATCTGTATAGACATGATGGTAGTATAAGGTCCCTTAGAATTCGATCTTCTCATTGGGCACGACTATGTTTATGTCATGGGAACTCTTGTTTCTTCGCTCTTCCATGTGGTTTGTTTTCCACATGAAGGGAGAATAGTGATCATTAATCAATTATCGTTCGTCGGTCACTAGATCGCTCCAATCCTACTGTCATCCCCTATTAGTTCTTGTTTGGAAGTAGTACCCTCCCTACCACAAATCAATTATGTGGCTATCTGTTCTATCTCCACATTTTCTGACGATCACACAGATGGAATGGTACATTATGTATTGGGGGCATTGGAACTTGATCTATCATTTGTAACAGTTGACATGTGTTCCTCCTAGAGGATAGTTCTCCCATCCAATGAGGACCTCTTGGGGGCCATGTTCTCATATGGACAACATACGAGGATAGTTATTTTTCTGTGTCAACCTCGTTAAAAATGAAACAACATACGAGGATAATTATTTTTCTGTGTCAACCTCATTAAAAATGAAACAACATATGAGGATAGTTATTTTTATGTGTCAACCTCGTTAAAAATGAAATGACGTATGAGGATAATTCTTTTTCTGTATCAACCTTGTTAAAAATGAAATAGATTCCGAGGATAGTTTGTTCCTATATCAACCTCGTTAAAAAAAATGAAACAAAGTGTCGGAGCATGGTTCTTGGTCTGGTGTCAAGCTCCTTAAAAAATGAAACAAGGAGTCTTGAGGATAGTTATTTTACTATTTCAACCTCATTAAAAAATGACACAATTCCCTTTTCCAAAACGAGCATTTGATTAAGATCTCATCAAATTCCAGTTGAGTCTTTCCTTGATCTCGAAAGTGAAACTTCATTCCATCCACCTTTTAGCATCCCAATGCCTACTTCGGTGAATGAAATGAAGTTTGGCGGGCATAAGCTTCGGCTCTCAACATGTTGGGGGCATGCCATTTTTTCATCCAAGCATACTTTTTTGTTTCAAGCTTCTGTAAAAATGAAACCAAATCCAAGTAGAGCTTTTTCTCATGTTTCAAGCTTGTGTAAAAATGAAACCATTCCCACTTTACATCTCGTGATTGCCGTTTTTATCAGCCTATTTTTCTATCCTTCATTGTTCCATTTCATTGCCACCATCTCTTGGGCCAATCATATGCTTTCACTTTGTTGTTTTGCCTATGCTCGAGGAACATCTGCGATGAGTGGTTTTATTATCCAGCCTCTTGACCATTACATGTTTTTGAGCAGTTCCATCATTACCAAAACCAATTTCTATCCTTTTTTACCACTCATTCCTCTGGGAGGATTCATCTTTAAGCTCTTTTAAGACTCCAAAAATATGAAAAGATTGTTGAGTACTTGTCATTTCGAACTCGTTAAAGTAAACGAATTAACGCCTACTCGAAGGAACACCTTTTGAATATTATTTTCTACCTTTTCGGGTTTGAGAGACAAATTTACGAAAAAGGACCTTTGGAGTTTTCTTTTCTGTGTCTTTTTCAAACTCTCTAAACATGAAAAAGGTTTCGAGTTTCACCTTTGTCGGACTCGTTAAAAGATTAAATGACATAGGACTTGTCATTATGACGAGACTGAGCTTATCCTTCCTAGGGCTCGTCAAAATTTACTAGGTAGGATCCATTCGAAGGATGGGCTTATATTACAAGCATATGCTATCCCCTTCAAGCTTATGTTTCAAAAATAACTGGGGTACTCGCTAGAAATGATGGGGGAAAATTGGAAGTATTTCATCAGTTGTTTTCTTCACTTAAGGCAGCGTATCACTCTTGAACATTAGCACTCACTTGTTGTTCGTGTTGGGTTTTGGGACATCCTAACTGTGTCACTTTCCTTTCTGGGTTTGGGTCATCCATTTTAACCTATCATCTAATCTTTGCCATGTCACCATCACCTTTGATCCTATGATGTAAAATGTTGCCAAGCTCCAGAGTTGTGTCATTCACATGTTCAAGAGAAGTCTTCTTGTCTGTACATTGTCTGATCATCTGTCACATTCTCGGATTACTCTCATTCATTGTGTTTCCTGTTTCATGCCGATGATGAAGGATCCATTATGACCTTCCTTCAGTGGATCACCTTCTGTCGAATTCAACTCATTATCCATGAAGTTGATCTAGAAACTCCTTTCTAGTATCTTAGAGCTTGCATGCCTCAATGGAAAGTTATTCGCACTCGGCGACAGGTTCTCATCATTGGATTTCGATTGAGTGATTTCATGGGTGTTCGAATTCAGTTCCTTGTTCAAACTTCATGAATTGTACTGATAGTACCTTGAGAGCCATTGACATTATGGATGGTTTCTCTCGCGCTTGTTAACGGTTCACATCATTGGCCGTTAATCAAGTGATTTTCTAGCATGTTTGACTTCAACACATCTATTCACATGTTAGAATTTGTACTTTCATTGGGTCATGTTGGAGCGCAAGACCCTAGGCTTAGATCACAAAAGTCCATGTTGCAAGGAGTGATGAGTCATTCATGATTATATACATGATTCTTTAGACATATGGTTGTGACCATACCATGGGTCTTATTTTTTATCCCCTCAGTCGGGTGGCTGCGTCCATGTTGAGGATTCATGCACATGATCCTTTTCTTGAAGGATAATTGCGCCTATACCATGGATTCATGTATTGTTATATGCCTCTAATGTTTATTAGGCATGACTATCAAATTTCATATATGTACATGTATGTTTGAGTTGCAGGTATTCTGATGCTAGTATTCCAAGTCCTCGCTCCAGCTTAAAGTATTTCATCCATCGCTCTTAGCTCTGACTTCATGCTTTAGGGGCATCTGTTACACAATAATTTGTCACTCTTCGTTCCTAATCCCGAAGAACCCTTTAGAACATTTCCAAAGAATCCTTCTTAAAACCCAAATTTTAAGATCAATGCTCTTTCCTAGTGTCTCACCCGCGTCGATGGCAGAGTTTTACATTGTGACCTATGTCGATCGGCGCTATTGTTAGCCCAATACCCGTGCCAGTCTACTTTTGGAATTTTTTTATAAAAGGAAACAGAGTTTCATGTTTAGAGACTTCTAGTGGCGATGTAATGGATGTTTGTTTGGTTGGATAAGGGCTGAGAACTCCATATAAGGTTCTTTCCCCCTTAAAAGTGGACCTTCCTAAGGAGATACAACCTTCAACCCCCTTGAGTGGAACTCATTCTTATCCTCCTCTCCCTATATAAACCACTTTCTCTTACCCTTTTTGGTTACAATACAATACAACACATAGGGAAGTAATGGAGAGATAGAATCAACTGCAAAATTCTGAAATCTTTAGCTTTTGATAGAGGACGATTAGTCTTAGATGAAAAAAGGCTAGTATTTGGTAGCTAAAGCATGAGGAGAGAGAGTTAGAGCTTGGAATCCATTTCATGTCAAGCTAGAGGAGGAAAAGAGTGCTGAAAAGGCGTGTAGTGGGACTTGGATACCGCAAAGGAGGTCTCCAACGTCAAGGCTTCAATTGTATCTCTCTTTGAAGTTTATTTTAATAAAAATAATGGTTTACTTCCTATATTGGGTGTAATATTACATTTGATAGATTATAACTCCTTGACCTTTTAAGTAGATTGGATTTGATTTTATGCGATCATGTTTGCTATTGTTTCTTGCATGTTTGTTTCAGGTACATGAACGAATGGAACGAAAGGAATCTAGAGCAAGGAAGTAAGATCAATATCAAGTGGATTAGCATTATAAGAGGTAGGCCCTCTTATTCAATTCTAATCTAAGGAAATTTACATTAGATTGTCTTGTTTGTGGCTAGACCCTCTCCCCTGGGCTATAGAGATTGTCTCTGTCCATAGAGAGAATCTTGTAGAAATTTTGAATAATATGACACTTATTCACAGTGATTATCCTAATTATACACTATTTGTGGAATCATGCATAATACATAACCTCCTCTACCTTGATCATCAATTTTGCAGTATTAAGAAACAATTGCATGCGCACATAGAAGCATCAATCACACATATCAACACAGTATGTACCCGGAGAAAGCATAAAGCTGAAAACCCCCAACTATTTGTATATTATATTGATTGAGAACATGCAACAATACATAGTATAATACTCCTTGCAAGTACTCAGTACTATCTCCACCTATTACACACAAACTAGCTCAGATCCGAATCAATCACTGGTTCAAATCTCCTCCGCTGCTTGCCTGCCTCCACTGCACAATCCTGCATGAGAATACTGATGAATGGCTGAACCAAACTCGTATTTTCCTTGTCTAACACTACGCAATCCTCATTGGCAATACTCAATCCATTGATTGTGCAAATCACATGCACAACTATAGTCACAACTGATAGATGTCTTTCCCTTTCACTCATCTGTAACACTTGTCTCCACTGAACTGTCCATGCATTGAGTTAACTGTTGTATTCCTCAGTTGATTTATGAGTTAATAATTAGTGAATGTAGAAATTTTGAATAATATGACACTTATTCACAGAGATTATCCTGATTAAACACTATTTGCGGAATCATGCATAATACATAATCTCCTCTACGTTGATCATCAATTTAGCAGTATTAAGAAACATTCACATGCGCACATTGAAGCATCAATCACATATATCAACACAGTATGTACTCGGGGAAAGCATAAAGCTGAAATCCCCCAACTATGTGTATATTATATTGATTGAGAACATGTAACAATACATAGTACAATACTCCTCACAAGTACTCAGTACTATCTCCACCTATTACACACAAACTAGCTCAGATCTGAATCAATCACTGGCTCAAATCTCCTCCGCTGCCTGCCTGCCTCCACTGCGCAATCCTGCATGAGAATACTGATGAAAGGCTGAACCAAACTCGTATTTCCCTTGTGTAACACTACGCAATCCTCATTGGCAACTCAATCCCATTGATTGTGCAAATCACATGCACAACTATAGTCACAACTGACAGCTGTCTTGCCCTTTCACTCATCTCTAACACTTGTCTCCATTGAACTGTCCATGCACTGAGTTAACTGATGTATTCTTCAGTTGCTTTATGAGTTAATAATTAGTGAATAAATTAATAACTAATTCACACCACTCATCACTTAGCCTATTGATCAGTTAGACTAAATACAACTAGTTCAATTAAGTCAAACTGAACAAAACTCCATCAACTCCTCAATCAACTCCACAGAACTCAACCACTGAAGTTCTAACTGAAGTCCTTCATGAAATAGCTCAAGTAATCCATAGGAAACATGTATTTCCTTCTGGCAGCTGCATGTGCCACATCCATAGCTCGAACTGAAGTGCTCCAAGAGAATAAGATAATGTTTATAGTCCAAATATTATTAAGAGCTAATAATATTCGACTGTTCTATTTTTAGACTGACAGTCTAAAAATAAACTCTGCCCATATGTCTAAAAATAGAAGCCCATCTATTTTTACCAACATGACCAATCATGCATAAATAGCATCCTGCAACTCATAGACCATGATCCATATGTCTAAAAATAGACTTTGCGCCAAAAATAGCCTGCGGGGACACTTAGTGAAGGCGACTCATTTTCACTAAGCTCCATCATCTTGTTGCATTTTCAACACCCATTGCATGTCCCTAATAAACTACTGGCGAGGGATATTTCCTATTAAATTGTATGGGATGGATTGATGAAGACCCTAAAGGAAGCCAAGAAATATCTTTGGCCTTCGTTCCCCATCCAATGCGGTGTTTATGCTCTACATGATTTCAAACATGTTGCGCTTGAAATCAATAATATTACATGTTTGAATCTTGCTACCATTCCTGGAAAATAGTTTGACCCCAACAAAGTTGCACATAATTTCACTGGCCAAGTGAGAATTAGACATTCAGTCATGAAGATGGCAAATATGATGACCCATTTGAATCTACTGAAATATTTTCACAAGTGAAACATTTCGCCACATTAAAACTGAATCCAGAAACGGTATACCAATTCCAACAATACAAAGAAAAATATTGCAAAATGTCCCTTTGGATCTATTGAGGATCCCTCAACCGATTTTCCAAGAGGAGTAGGATTCAGAGCAGGGTTCAGAACAAGATTTAGAAAAGGGTTCAGAGCAGAAGTCAGAACAGGGATCAGAGCAAAATTCATAGAAGAGTTTAGAAAAGAATTCTGAACAGAAATTAGAAGAGGTTTCCAAGGATATTGAAGTGGAAGATAAATACACAGAAGTACATACTGATGAAACTCTCTTCAAGAATCAACTGGATGAAGCCTAGAAACAATTTTATCAGCAGATTAGAGGACAGTAAGCGGCGTAAAACATTGAAATGGAGAAATATTCAGCACACCCCAGAACACTGGACATAGCTCGTTTACTGATAGGGCTACTGATAAAGTTGTCACTACAGAGGAAGTTGAGATCATCCTGTTGGGATAGGGTCCCCTATTGTCAATTTTGGGATTAAAAGCCCAAATTTTGGGGTAGAAAGCCCAAATTTTTGTATGTAAAGTGTAAAGTATCCGCAATTTTTGGTCACGGAGAGTGAAGATGTAAAGTGCCATAAAGGGTTTCTGCCCTTCTTTTATGTATGTTGTGTTGGCTTTAGAAGATCTACCCATGGTCTGCGAACCATGGGATTGTATAAAAAGGAGAGCCTTAGAAGAGTCTAAGGCAGAGTTTTGAATAGCGAATGATGTGAATGTAATGGGTCACTAGAGCTAAGAGCGAAGAGTATTAGAGTAGAAGAGAGGCTCTGCAGCTATGTGCACAGAGGCCTAGGGTAGAAGTCCGCAGCTGAGTGCGCAGACCCCTGCAGCTGAGTGCACAGGGTAGTTAGAGTCTGTAATATGATCCAAAGTATTAATAAAGAAGATTATTCTGGAATTATCTATGTTTGATCTCTTTACTTCTGTTATGAATGAATGCGATTATGTTATGATGTATATTAGGTCTATGTTTTAATGCCATATTGATGCACGAATCTGTATATTTTACATTGTTATCTGAATGCAGGTAATTATATCTATTTACGCAAAGAATATCTTAATGCACGTTGAAGTTATCATATACTTAAGCTAATCTGGGCAAATATAGGATTAGGAGTAATTACAAAGGCGCATAATTGGTTGATTCACCTATTTAGGGTCCACGAATAAAGGTCGTAGACCTTCGCGAAGGTCTAGAGGCTGAATCAGGGAAGTATATTTATAAGCCCTAAAAGGCTTATCGATCTGTGCAAAGAAAGGTTTAGGGTATAAAACGACATCACTACCATCTCTGGGTGCAGAAACTTGGTTCCTGCATCCTCCCATACTGCTTCAAGTGAGACTTTAGTCCACGCTCCACAGATTGATGCCGAAAGGGCCAATAGTGTAGGGATTTGTTTGGCTAATCTAACATTGAACCTCGGTCAAGGCCCCCTAATCCAACACATCCCAACATTCCTTTCATCTGAAATAGTCCTTAAAGTGGAAGAAATGCCTCCTCTTGATGTCTTTTAAAGTCCCAAACATCGGGTTGTGGTGAAAAGACAAGGGAAAAGGAGAAGAATAGAGCCATCATCAACAGTCATTCCTGGGGATGTACCTATGGATATAGTATGGAATGATACTCCAGTTGATACCCCAGAAAATTTGGCAAAGTTATCACAATGTGCAGGTGCTTATGCATCTGCTACGATTGACAAAGCAATAGAGGTTTGACAACTAGTCAAAGAGAAACAAGAGAGAGTTCAACAGTTAGAGCAGTAGTTGGCAGAAGAAAGACAAAATATTGACCATCAAATGAAGACACAAATGTCTCAACTACATCAAAGCTTTGATCAATTAATGCTCCAAGATCAGGCAGAGACCAGTATTAAGGATGTCCAAATACAACAACTCTAGTTTAAACTTGATCAATTGAAGGACAATCCTAAAGTGGAGGACTTTATAAAAGAAGCATTGGAGCTAAATACTATGTTATCAAGGAAATAAGCAATGTTTTTTCAAAAGACGTCTATCATCAGTCTACTGTGTGTTACAAGTGATGCACTGATGAATCAATGATCCGATTTGAGGGTGAATTTCAATGACATTGATGATAAAATCTCAAGATTCATAACATGGCAGGATACTCTAGAAGGCAGAGCAACAGAGCTTCCCAGGATAGAGGAATCTCACAAGGAAATCATCTTTATTGATTGGGACATTCAATTGAAACAGGAAGAAAGAGAAGTCTCCAGAGTAACTGATGCTGCAAATAACGTCATTGAAACTATCAATGAGAACCTACAGAATGCTAACCTGATTCAAGAATGCCCACCTAGAAGTCTTCCTGATATCAAAGTCCTAGAAAGGCAATGGAAAGAAACTTCAAAAGCAAAGGAATAAATGATTAAAAATTTGACCAAACTCGACTGGAAAGTGTATTGCAAATATCTGGTGAAGCCACACAGTCAGTGGCTAATGCTACGCTTCCTTACTGACTCATCCACCCATATGCTTCCTACGCTTTCAGATGCAGTGTACACATGAAAACTACACATGAGGACATTTTAACCTCTTGAAGTTAAGCCAATGATGGATATTTACAAGCTCAGACAACGAATGAAAGAATAGACGCAATTGCATTCTTGAGCTCGTCATTTCAACAATTTCTATTTCTGTATTTTTGTCACATATTTTAGGAGAGTTGTTTTAACCTCCTCAGAACTTTCATGTAATGTCTGTTTTTTTACTTTAATTTTATTAGATAAACCCTTTCATGTCTACAAAGAAAGGGTCCCTAAATTTTATAAAGAAAAAACTTTGGAAGCTTGCACTATTGTACTTTTGAAGTTTGTCTTAGTAGAATAACCGGATCAGAGTCCTGAAATTTTATAAAGAAGGCTTTGGAAGCTTGCACTTTTGTACTTTTGAAACCATCTTAATGAAAAATACTGGACTGGAACTATTTCTTTCATGAGCAGAGTCATATACATGGGGTACTTTTATCATTGTACATTTGTTTTGTTTATGAACTGATAGTCATTTCTCTTTACATTGTTCATTATATGTATCTCTTCTAATGCAGTTCTATATTAATTCACTTTTGAACATGCTAGAATTGTCATCCTTAACACATATATGATCAATTTATGAACGTTATTTGATGTGATATGTGTTTCATCAATTACTTTTATTAACTATTTAATCAAAATAATTATCTTAAAAGCTTTTCATTTATGTAAGTGTTTGATCAATCTTTATTATCTGTTATAGCTTCAAATCTCACTCATGATGTTTGTGATGTTGCACTCATGGCCTAGGGAAACCCCTCCTTTCAGACCTGGTCCAAATACTTAAAAAACAGTGTTTTACTCCCTATATGTGACATTGCCCTAAGCTAAGCGCGTGTGTACGTAGGTCTGTGCATACCCAACCCGCGTATATGTCTTAAAACACTTAAAAAAATTAAATCTTCTTAATTTCGAGCGGAGATCACAGGTTTTACCTGTTGATTACCTATTAGTGCCCGTGGCCCAACTGGTCAATTGGTGGTGTCAAGGGGAGTATGCATTGGTCCCGCTTCAAATAATATGGTTGAGTATACTACCATCATCAATTTACTATCCGAAGCAATTTCTTATGAAATCGATTCGTTGGTAGTCTATCTTGATTCACAATTGATAGTGTCGCAATTGAATAACATTTATCGGGTAAGGGATCCATGTTTATATCGCCAGTATTTAAGGGTGAGGTTGTTGCAAAGATCATTTATTTACATTAATTATTTTCACATTCCAAGATCTCATAATTGGTTAGTTGATTCTATCACTAATCAAGCATTAGACTGGCATATCATTCATTCATCACAATAAAATCAAGCATCAAAAAGTCAGAACTGTATATATATATCATAAATATCTCGAGTGTACATAAGTGTGTCCAAAATAATATACAAAAATCGGGACTCAAATTCCCATAATCATGTCCAGCACATCTAATGCCCCGGCTCAGGATGAGCGGCTAAGTATGCAACTACTGTTTTGGCCACACGCCTAAGAGTGCGAACCCAGTCTCCTGGCATGCCAACCACATGACGCTCCATATCTATAGGGATATCCTCTATGGCCTCCATCGGTACTCGGTGAGTTAGTCTCACCAAGTGCCGTTGAACTGTGTGTAGAAGTCACTCTGTGTTTGCAGCCGCCTCTTCGGCCCCTCGGCCGCGACGTCCATGCCGTGGTAACCCATCTGGTCACACTGGCCCAATATTTGGAACATGATCATCATATTAGTCATTTGAATCCTATCAAAAATATTTTTCAAAATTCATTATTATATTTGAAAAATCACAAAAAATCGTAAAATCAAAAATATTTATTACCTATGTCGCCCCATGCTGCGGTCGGTGGTAATACTAGATCAAGATCTCCTCGGAAATTCAACCCAGCGTAAGGGTAGTCATCTACGGCAATGATCTGCTTCTCCCACCAGGAGAAGAAGTCATCGTCGAAAGCAGCCTGTGGGACATCCCCACCTCCTAGACGTTTCATCAAGTCAGCCCACCTACCCATTCGTGGATCTCGTCGGGTGTTGATCGAAACCGATACTCTAGGACGAAGTGTTGGGACCCTCTCAAAGAAGAAAGAGCACAAGATAGTTCCATACCCGAAGTTTTTGGTCTGTCCCTTCTTGATAGAAGTAAGTTGGCTCTTCAGGTTAGCGAGAAGAGGAGTACACCAATCAAAGATGGTGGTGAGGCAGTCTACCGCCAATCTCATGGCTAGCCATGATGCCTGGTGCAAATAAGTTGATCTGTTCACTCTAGCTATGGTGAACATTATTATTCTCAACGATAAACTCTCTACATGTTTGATTAGAATTTGACTTCCAACCTTTTCAGGATGACCCGGGCAATAGATATGTATGTAGTCCTCGATAGAGAGACTGCCTCGTGACCTACCCGTGGAATGTACTACCTCTCCCCTCCGGGAAAGGCCAGTGATGAAATAAATATCTTCAACCTCTATCTTGAGCGGCATCTGATCAATCATAAACGATTCATCCTCGATGCTCCAATAGTGAATGAGCATGTCAAGCAGGCGAGTGTTTTCTTTTATGCTTGGCATTTTAAAGAACTTTAGCAAACCACATCCTCGTAAGGCATCCAAAGCATTGGGATCGTTCATAACCTCATCATCCACTAAGGTATGCTCTCTTTCTCTCCAAGTGACTGACATCCTGAAGAAAAAATGAATTTAGACCATTAGATTTTTTGTTTGAAGTTTTCGCGGCATATACGCGGGTCCATTTTACACACAGTCGCGTGTAGGGCCTGCGTATACGTGGGTTTCATATATCCAACCCGCGTATACGCCGCAACAAAATTTTTGACAATAATTCAATGGTAAAACTTAAATTAAAAATTCTAAAACCAATCACAATTGAATGCAATATAAGTTTAAGGGTTACCTGGTGATTTTGGGACAATTTGATCGGTCGGTTTTGGCGAATGGCAACGCTTGCTCCTTTTTGCTCCACTCCTTTGCTCTCAAACCAAATGGTGATAAAGGTGAGTCAAAAAACTATTTTATAGGATTTGAAAATGCAAAATTTTTTCAAATCCTGATTTTGTTTTGTCTCATGTAACTTTTAACTTGGGAGCTCGGAATGTCGAGAATGGTTTGATTTTCATGACATTTTGGACGCTTTTTTGACAATTTCAAGACGGTTCCATGACTGCTGACCCGTCATGGTAGGTATCATTTTTCACTGGAATACAGGTTAGGGAAGCCATTTTTTCCATTGCATTATGCATACTAGCCTCCATTTGCCGATACACTTTCCATAGGGTCGATCCCATCGTGTTATGGTTCGTAAACCATCTTCACTCGCCGATTTTTTAAATCATGACACGATGGTAGAGCCATCCTTTTCATGGGCATCGTAGTTAGCACCTCACTGACATTTGTTGCCCATGCTGCTTCGATCTAAGTAGGCTCAGGAGTCCTTTGTAGTCTCGCCATGACTTATGTGTTGAAGACTCATTCCTCTTTGCTTCTTCGCTTCGTTCTAGCCTTATACCCTAGAGGCTCCTTTGTGTTGAGTTGTACTACTGCATTGCATTTTGACCATTTGCACCTTTTGACCTTGAGCCAGCTTCACTTGGACT
This sequence comes from Pinus taeda, assembly GCA_000404065.3. Lineage (NCBI taxonomy): Eukaryota > Viridiplantae > Streptophyta > Pinopsida > Pinales > Pinaceae > Pinus > Pinus taeda. The sequence continues at coordinate 9,332 of APFE030122736.1, read as the reverse complement.
CATGTTTAAGGCAACTTTTGACCATGACGACTGCAAAATCAAACTTGCATGCCCTTGACTTCTGCAACTTGACACACCTTGACCCATGGAAGGAACACGCCTTTGAGTGTCTTTGACCAGTTTTCACCTCCCTGCATTGAGCATAGGAATGTTCCAATACCAGGAACTAGATCATCTGTTTCACCGACACTCGTTCTTTCCACTGTACTATAGCATTCTTTTATTCTTTTTCCAGCTTAAAGAAAAAGACAAAAAAATTATATATTCCAAAAAGAGCGGGAATGGGACAATATTTTCACTTATTGTTGGCAGCTAGAGTTAGTCGCGTCGCCCTTGAACAAAGCACTCAAAACAAAGTCTTCTCCATTTGGGCGGGATTTAGTTTGACTTAGGTGCGCCTTAACCTTGTTATTGAATCAGTTCTCCCCCGATTGGTTATCTCTTCCAATCATATGGAGGGTTCATTCATGCCTCCTGCATAACGAACTTATAAAGAGTCATCATATGCTGCCACATAGTCACATTGAGTCGTGCTTTTTGTTCAAGGGAAGTTAGCCTGATTCGGCCTCTCTGCGGTGTCTCTTGATTCATTTTTCATTCGGCCATCCCTGGTTGTCAATATCTTGTCTATCATCACATCAGTTATATTGGTCCTTTACTCGTGCCAGTTTGAGAAGGTCTCCATTGACTTCTTTCTTGCGGGTCTTGTCCTTATCGACGATGACATATTGCTCTGAGGACAGGCCTAGAGCCGCATCCTGGCCCTATTTTCATTATTGATAGGTCACCTTGTGCTTAGCATCGATCAGTATCATGGGTCTTTGGCTGAGTGGTTTCCCTTGTGTTGGACATTAGCTTACACTATCACACATTGGGATTCGTGCAGTACCTTGGTTTCCATTTGACCCTATTGGTAGATACCTAGCCTCTGTGTCAGCTTCCATTATTGGTTGGTTCAGAGGGTTTCTATCGTGCGCTAGCCACATCGTGTGTACGCCAAAAACGTGCTTCGGTCGGATTACTACATCTTTTTTCATCCAATTCCCTCCACATTATTGGCCTACGGGTTACACTCACACTAGATTGATTAAGGATGCCTTAATGCCTTCCTTCTAGTGGATCTTTCCCTATCGATCAACTCATTTCTCTGGGGCAAAAATCTAGAGTCCATTTGGCAGTACCTTGGGGTTTGCAGTCATTAGTGGCAGATTCTTCGCTATCGATAGTGGGAAACCATCATTGTCTCCTGATTGATAGATTCTTACAGGTGTTCGACTCCAGCTCATCTATTCACACTTGTTAGTTTGTACTGGGTACCTTGACACTCATTATCATTATCGGTGAGTAGTTTCACGTTTGTTAACGGTATACATCAATGACAGATAATCAAATGATTTCTCACATGGTCGACTTCCGATCATTTATTCCCATGGTGTAGAAATCTACCACGGCGGTCGGTGAAGACCTTAGGTTGCATAAGCTTTCATTGGTTCACTTGATAGTTGCTCCTGTTGCTGCTAGTTGATACCACTCCACCTTATATGTTGCAGTCATTCATGGAAACATTCTATATGCTGGCACCTGAGTTTGCAGTGTAGTACCATCTTACTCCATCATGTTCATTTGGTACTCTTTGCAATCAATCTTTGATATCCGTGATCCGCTTCATTCTTCAACATCATTGCCATTCTTATATGTCACATTCAGACATGTACTTATTCGACCGTGATCAGATGATCCATTATGTATTTTCCAGTGTTTATACTTGTATACTTAGTGGATCCACTTGTACTTGATATGCGGACATGCTTTACTTTCTCTGAGCATGGGTATGCCCGCCTCAAACAGTGTTTCTTTCTGATCTCCTTTTGTGGCTTGTCAGGCTAAATTCTGGTGTAGTCCTTCTCAGTCTTCGATAGATTTTCTTAATACATTTCAGCCATCATGTACCCCTTCTGACCTCATATATTAGGGGGCATATGTTATAGCTCCAAATATCACTCTTGAGGTTTGTGAAGCTGCACTCATTGCCAATGGCAATCCCTCATGCTAGATCTCGTCCCAAATCTAAAAAAGCAATGTTTTTTCCCTATACGTGACATTGCCTTGAGCTAAACGCGTGTATCTGTGGGTCTGTGTATACCAAACCCACGTATATGTATAAAAACACTTAAAAAATAAAAATCTCCTTAATTTTGGGTGGAGATCACGGGTTTTACCTGTTGATCACCTGTTAGTGCTCGTGGCCCAACTGTTCCCAACAAATCCCCAACTAAAAAACTACTTTGGGAGAAGTATAAAAAGGCTTCTATGGGAAGGCCAAAGAGGGGAGAGAAGAGAGAGAAAGATTGCAATGCTGAGATTCCCTTTCCAGGTCTGAAGATCCTTGTGCCTCCTGTACTTCCCCCATCCTACAGGAAACCCTTGTTTCCTTGTGTGTGTTGATGATTTCATACTACTTGAGAGATCATGGAGTAAGTCATGGAAGGAGTTTGTTAAAGGCTTGAGACTGGACAAATCCAAGAGACGGTTCCGCTTGGAGCCTACGAAAGGACGACTCAGGTGAAATTGTTCCTTTTCTATACTTTCTTTGTCTATAATAAAAGAAACACATGCCTTTGTTCCTGATATAGATCTTCTTCATGTTATGATATTCATGTTATGATTCATATGTGATCAGTTGTTTAATTGCATAACTAACTACCTTTCCATATAATATGAAGGTGGTTTCTTTATGACGTTTAGTCCATATAATGTTGCACTTTCTTGAATTGTTGGTTTTGCATGTCAAAGGAGAAAATGAACTCAAAGAAGGGTTTGGACCCTGGGAGGCTCTTCTCAAACGTAGGACCTCAGGTATGCCCCCTATCATAGAGTTTGCTTATAGTAGCATTATGATTGCCTCGAATGTGTGTTTCTTTGCATAGATAATCTTCAGTCTGCTAGGGTATTCACCCAAGACCCTAGGGGAGTTTATCCCACAACACATTGTCCAACAAGTATGCATCTATCCTACTATACCATACACATGGTGTTGGCTTCACCCCATAAAAAACTTTCTTCTACCTGTACACTTTGTCTTCTCGGAGTTGCACCTCATAATCCAGTCGCTTTTCCACACATACTTCCTCCTTTAGCACTCTATTCATGAATTTTGACTTCACATCCATTTGGTACACCTTCCATCTATGTTGTTCCGCTATTGATATCACTATGTGCACTGTCTCCATTATTGCAATTGGTGCAAATGTTTATGCATAATCTCTTCCATGTTGTTGCTTGTATCCTTTGATAACCAACCTTACTTTATGATTTTCTATCTTTCCTTTAGTATTTGTTTTGGTCTTATAAACCCTCTTCACATCTGTTATCGCTCAGGTTGTTCCCTACTTCCTAAAGGGAATACTGCCGAGGTAAAAACTGACCAATCTTTTAGCTACAGGTCCTAGCCTACCTGCAACCAGAGAGGGATCTCTCTTTATAGTTTAGCTTTGTTGATAAATGTTTTAGGCTATTTATGGTGCACTATTTGTTTGAATTTGGTGGGTTGGTGAATTCAGATAGAACTGAGATACAAATTACAGGACCGTTTGTTCCATTAGGCAATGGAGTTGAGGTATTTGTGCTTTTGAAAGTGGATTTATTAAGACAGAGTGTTGCTGCAGAGCAAGTTAGGCATATGTGAAACAATTTATCAGATTTGTTGATGAAATTATGGAATTAGTGAGTGAAAGGCAGTTAAGAATCTTTCACTATGCTAAATGAAGAAACATGAAGGTATTTCTTAAGAGCAGTTAAGAATTATTAAACAGTATTCACCATGACAGGATAAGTTCAGACATGAGCAATTAAGAATTCATATCTATGGCTAATCCAGAAGAAAACATATTTAGAAATAGAGATTGAGCATAGGGTGTTTGAAACAAATCCTAAGCTATTCTTTTTCTCTACTTAATAAGATTATGAAAACATAAGAGTTATGGAATACACAGGAAACACATACACAGTTAAGAGAAACTTATTGATTCAGCATATGACAAAGGAATTATCCAACAAAACAGAGCTTTACATATCCATCTTCAGATAGCGTTGGAACCATAAATCTCCATCAGCAATTTGTATTATCAAAAAAGTCTCCAGAATACAATAGAGCTCTTCAGAAAGAATTACACTACAATCGACCCTCAATGCATTATCTGAGGGGATATATATACAAAATAGGGTATAAAATATCTCAGTAGAGAGTTATTGTGCAATAAATTGCACCACCCACTCTCTTACAAAAAGTAAAAGACAACATAAATATAGAATTTAATGCTGAGATAGATGATATTTTTCTGTCAGACAGATTTGACTTTATGGCTCTGGAAAGTAGGTTGTAGTTGTGCCTTTAACTCCACGTTAATTGAGCCTATTGTCTGGGTGCATTGCTGAGTCACTTGTATGGCTCCTTGCTGTACCTATATGCTGATCTGCTTGCTGACCTGTAAACTTTGATTTTTCTCAAAAAAGGCACAAAGAAAAGTGGAATTATCTGGGCAAAATCTCCAGCATTGCTTGCCACCAATAAGCTGGGGGTAGCTGATGCCTCCTCATTTTTACCACTGTTTCATCTGCCTCTATATGTGTGTAAACGTTTGGAGGGACTTCGAACAAATGATTTATTTCATGTTCAATAAAGAACAAATTTTCCAACTTGTCATAGAGAGACTGCCCAGAGGGAGGCCCTGCTTCTTCTGTGGAGCTGCTGGTTGCAATGATCTAGTTTTCAACATAATTGTTGATCCTTGTCATATACTGATTATATGACAACAGCTGTCCTGTGCCAGTCACTAGGCTTGGCAATCCTTTGTCCTGTAGTATAGCCATTTTTGCTCTAAATTCATCTATCTCTGCCTTCATCTCATGACATTTCCTCTCCAATGTTTGAGTAAAATTCCTCAAGGTCAATACCTTTTTGGCTGTGAGGATTGTATCTGTCCTACTGCTTATTTGTAGAGTAGCCAATTCCTCTCTAGTGCGGTTATTGAGGAAATGAATCATTCTGGTGGCTTGCTCGGGCATTATTCCTAGGGCTGTCATGGCTCTCTGAATTTCCACATGAGCTACATCTATTAGCTCAACCTGTTCAAAAATTTCCTGAATGGACCTCCATTGGTCCTGTATAGATTGGCCAATTTTGGCCCAAATAATCTTCTTTATTTCTGCTAGGGTTTTACCTAGCATCAACTCTTTTTCCAGAGTTTTCACTTTGACCTCCAAGGCCTTTATTTCTCTTTGTTTTTCTGCCACTGTCATCTTTAATTTGTCATAACTGGCCTCCAGCTTGGCCAGTTTTTCCTTGGCAACATTTATTTTAGTGACTTGAGTTTCTAGCTCTTTAACAGCTTTCATCAACTCCTCCATGCCCATGCTGGATTCTGCTGCTGCTGTTGCTTCTACTGTTGCTCCTGTTGCTGATGTAGCTGTAGTAGGTGCTGGAATAGCAGGAGGGGTTACTGCTGCTTGTGTTGGAGGGGCAGGTTCAATATTTGTTGATGTTTGAGGGGGCTGGGAGGCTGATTCCCCTTGCTTGTCCTGCAGAGCTTTCTCTAATTCTGCCTCCATTTGTAGTATCCTTTGGTTCATAACTAGAAGCAGCTCCATAGCATTATCCACCTGCTTTTCTTGTGCAAGCCCTGCTGTTTCAGGATGAATGGTAGGAGGCAATTTTGCTTGTCTTCTCAGTGCATCAATATCATCCTCTTTCTTCTTCATAAGGGCTCTAACACCCTTTGGGTCCTTTGGGTCATGTCCCAAATCAACAATTATGTCCTCCAAAGTCTTTATTCTGTTGTCTTTTGCAGAGGAGGACAACCTTTCAAAATCAAGCTGCCTGTTTGTGTTCTTCAAGGCTTCTTTAGCTGATGGGCCAGCATTGCCCTGTCAGCAAGTGTTGCATACACCATTTCCCCAGTCTGTTTGTGCAGCTCAATCTGATCCATGGGGTGTATGTCTTTAGAAACGACCTCTAGGTTTGTCCTGTAGTAATATGCTGTGGTCTTTAGATGTGGGACTTTAGGCTTCAGATGAGTGAAGATCATATTTTCTTCCTTCAGATCATAGGCAGCCATCAACCTTTGCTTTTTGGCTGGGGTTGTATTAAGGAATTTCTCATAGAGTTGCACCCTTATCAACTCATTTTGTGCCTTGATCTCTTTGAAGCCTTCTTTAACTGTAGCTAGTTTCTTGCCCTGTTGTCTTGAGGAGGACACTTCTATGGTATGTTGCTGGGCCTGTTCTAGCTAAAATGAGCTAGTAGCAGTCTGTTGGCTTGTTTGCCTTTCTTTGTTGTGGCTTTCTACCAGTTCTTCACTTATGTCTCCTTCTTATGCTTCAGGGTCTACCCTCGGCCTCTTGGCCTCTGGTTGCTGTGATGACCCTGTTGGAGGTGTGACCTCCTCTCTGTCTCTCTTTTTCCCTCTCTCGTCATTGAGAGGAGTCTGCAAAAC
>APFE030122732.1:0-12978 GCA_000404065.3 Pinus taeda | reverse complement strand
TGTAATGACCAAATAGTTTACGTAAATAAATTACTTATTTACTCTGTGGTTAAAGATAAACAGAAATTACTATCTTCTTGAAGTGATGGAAATATTATATATTTAAAATTAAATAATATGAAATGCATAATTATGTGTGCATGATAGTTTCATGTGAAAAGTTATTTTCTTCTCTTTATGCATGAGAATGGAAAGAAAAACAGTTGCCAATATATTAGGGTGAAACCCTAACTGTTTCTCTTCTCCTTGGGGAAAAAGGAAAAAGACCTGGGTTGTTTTTGGAAACAAACAGGAAAAACGACAGAAGAGAAAGAGGAGGCATTGAGCTATGGAAAAGGTGCTACGTCTGGTGAGGACCAGATAGCACAGGCACAATTGTGTTTTTCCCATTGCAGAGGCTGTGGCCAGCAAGGGATTGCTTGGGGGAGAGACGCAGTACAGATGACTGGTCTCGTGGCTGGGTGGATATCAAGCATCAGATAGCCTTCTGTAGGTGATAGAAGGGCGGAAGGAAGCAACAGAGATACAGGTAAGTATCCTAAACCCCAGGTTGGGTATTGATTTCAGTAGTAATAGTTGTCTATGATCATTAATAATGGGTATCAATGACAGTATTAATAGTTTTTATGATTATTTAATATTGGTATTGACAACAGTAGTAATAGTGGTTATGCATATTTAACCGTTATTAAATTATGAGGCAGGATTGAGTTTATATACTGTCATTTATATTATCCATAAAACAGATACGTAATAAAAGAAGAGAGAAACAGAAACTGAAGGTCTATATGGAACCTGTACATTATACTCTGTCTTTATATTAATCTGGGTAATAAGCAAGAGGGATAGATAGCTAAGTTTGTAAAGATTTAGTCCTGTACAGAATGCTATTTTAAAGACAGAAGTAGATAAACAAAAATCATGCAGACTGTGGTTCATGAAAGTAACAGTAATGAGATTTAGAAATATATAGAACAAAGTATATTTGGAAGTATATATATTACACAGCAAGAAAGTATCTAACCCCACTCTGCATTTAGAAGCAGAGTATCAAACTAATCAAACAGGTAACTGTCGGGTAACCCAAAAGGAAACCCTCGTAATTACCAGACGAAAGACGGTAAAGAATGGGTACAAGCAAATAAACTATCGAATTACCATTGACACAGCTTGTATAGATAGCATGAATCATTAACAGATATATCCTGGCAGCAATAAATCCGCTGAGCTCAATCAAGAAAAACATGCAGTAATGCGTAAAGAAAAGATTCATGACTTAATACAAGCCATGGTAGTTAAGTGGCGGTCTGGTAATTGTGCACAGGCGAATACCATTCGAAAACAGTAAGCTACAGCTAAATGTCGAAATCTAAAACTGAAACCTTCTACTGTAATAAGTATTCAGAAGGTTATTAGCAAATAAAAGAAAAGATAATCCACTTATTAAACTGGAAATTCGAACCAAGCGTTGCAGTAATTACTAAACATGTATTTACGGAAATCATTTGAAATCATTTGAATAATAGCCGAATGTACACATCATTTTAATCCGCGGTCGACCAATTCTCGGTCAACCGGTCCCTTTTCTTAAAGAAAAAACCCCAAATCATTATACAGCGGGGGGGTTCATAAAAATTCATGGCAAAACAAATAGACCCTAAGAAAGGATTCATCATAGCAGGTATTATTAAGAGCGAACCATACTATAATCATGAGATGTTGAACCGGCCGGCGGCCAAACAGTGCGAAACTGTAAAAATCATTACCAAAACCCATACGGGTGAAATCATCAATTTATAAACACTGTTTTTGACATTCAAAGAAAATAGGGTCAAACCCTGTCATGTAATCAATCAATATATATATATATTACGGGGTAAAGCGTACCCAGAAAAACCCTTATAATACAAAACCGACCGAGTCGGGAACCATCCAAGAAACCCATAAAAATATGTCAACTGTAATTACAATGAGTGGACCCATTACAAGCAAAACAACCGAGGACTAAATGACTAAACATTATCAGAGTGCTCGAGGATATCTCGGCTGTATAAACAGAACTCAGGACATCCTATAACCCTAGGAGCCTGTCACTATTTCACCGCATGCCGAAAGAAACCAAGTGCGAAGGGTGGCACATTAGACCTGGCAGGGAAACACTGTATAAGGCGAAAATAACAACAATAATAACTCTGACAGAGATTGCGAGCTTTGAAACTTACCGAACCTGCCCAGGGGAGTAACCCTCTACACCATCGGCGTGACCACCAAACTTCAGGCAACACCCCCGGTACCTGCCAGTCACAGACAGCGGAACAATAAATCAAATGATTGCCGAGGAAAAAACGCAGAAGAAAATAATGATAATAAGAGAACTGTAGCAGAGTGTTGCTTACCTCCATGGACATGTCGAAAAGAATATATCAGGGGAGCTCGCCGCCAACAGGAGCGCAAGATCCATAAGGATTTACACTGGCAGAGACCGGAGCAACAGAACTATGGCGGATACCAGGGCGAGGAGCCGCTCACGGAGAGCAAAGCAAACCAGAGACCGGAGCAACAGAACTATAGCAGACACCAGAGCGAAGAGTCGCTCTCGGAGAGCAAAGCAATGACAAATGAACCGAAGTTTTTGGGCGTAAACCCTAAATACACTGCCGCGAAAACCCCTCAAGCTCTCCACCGTTCGATTAAGGAAAGAGATCGCGATCGTCCATTTCTGTGACGATCCCGAGGGAGTGGCAACCACGGGGTTACCATTAATGCCCAGCTACCGCCAGCGTATGATCAATCCGGAAGCCAAGTGTCGGGCTTGTGTTAAATCAAGCGTTAAGCGTAGGTGTTATAAGTGTTAGGGGCTGCCAACAATAACCATAATATAACCCTGATAATATTTGATATAATAGTTATGTTCTAAGAAATCAACGTTATAACTATTGCATTACTATGGTATGGTGCACCCTAACCCGACGATGGGTAAGAGATAGAAATATAAATATTTTTTTTTTTGGGATGTGACATATGGTATCAGAGCCCAGATACAGCACTGTGGCCTCTGGGCAAGACAATAATGAATGGACCCTGTAGTAAATCGGCTAATAGCTAATCATTCCATTATTACTCTTGAACTGTTTTTTGTTTTACAGGAGTGAAATCTGGGAACGAAAGGCATGAGGAGGGCAGAGAACACGTCCCGACGACCTGTAACGGGACAGGGCATGACCGGCGGGGACAATAACCCAGAGTTATGGGTACAACTTGGAGAAGAAGCGAGAATTACAAATCAAGCCATTTTGGAAACAGTACAGGAGCTGAAAAATGAGATGGCTCGGTTGCGAGAAGACAATGCTCGATTAACAATGGAGCAGGAAAGGATTTTAAAAAGCTTATCCGATAGACAAAATCAGTTGCCCGCTAATCCTAATGTGGAGTATCCAAGGATGTCAGAAGAACAGAATCATCACATGCCTCCTGAAGGATCAGAAGAGCAGGAGGAACGCTCAGACAACGCATTCGAACAGCAAACCTCAAAAAGACAAAGGATGGAATTACAAGGGGAATTCCGCAAGATTAAGCCACCACATTTTGATGGAGAACATGAGGAAGCAGCTGAAGCATGGTTAATAAACATGAACAAATATTTCCAACTTTATGAATATGATCATAATCTTAAAGCACGACTGGCTATCTTCCAATTGCAAGGAAAAGCTACCTTATGGTGGGAAGAAGTGAAGATTGTCAAAGGGGTTACTGAGCAAAACATAACATGGGACAATTTCCAAAAATTCTTCAAGGAGAGATATTTAACTGAACGCTTCTATGATGAGAAAGCCAGAGAATTTCATGACCTGCGATTAGGGCAGCAGACTATGGATGAGTTCATTACCCGTTTCACTTCCTTGCTTCGCTACGTCCCATACATAAGGGAGGAAAAGGCGAAGGTGCAGCGATTCGTTAGCAGTTTACCCCCGTACATGCGGGAAAGAATTGAATTCGATAACCCGAAATCAATGGATGAAGTAATCCGCAAGGCTAGAATCTGTTATCAGCAAGGAAAACAAAAAGGAGAAACTGCTAATAGAAAGTGGAGTGAAAAGAAGAATTTCAAGTTAACTGGAAACTTCAAAGGAAATCACAGCAGTGGAATTAAAGGGACTGGCAAAGGAACGAATAACAGATTTGTGACAAAGACTGTATCCAAATTCAGAACTACAAATGAACCCAAGGCCAGCGAACAGCAAATCAGGTTGGATAATGAAAGAACAGCAAGACCTCCTTTACAGTGTTTGGGTTGTGGGGGACCTCATTACATTAAGAATTGCCCACAGCGAAAGGGGACTGAACAGCTATTCCAGATTCACGAAGCCTCGACTGTTGGCGAAGTGGGACGGAGCGTACCCAGAATCAATGCAGCATTGGAGGATCGGCAGGCGGAGTACCAGCCAACCATGGTTGAGTTCGAAGGTAAAATTTCAAACCTTCCCATATCTGTTTTGATTGATCTTGGGGCCACGCTAAGTTATGTAAACCCAAAAGTAGTAGAACGTTGTAATTTACAGTCTGTTAAATTTAAGAACCCTTGGTTAGTACAATTGGCCACTGGAGCCAAGCGAAAGGTATCCTCTAAGATCAATAACTGCTCTTTCACTATAGTAGACCAGCCAATAACAGCTGACTTGAACATACTTCCTCTGGGTTCTTATGATATTTTAATTGGAATGGACTGGTTGGAAAAGCATTGGTCATTGGTTGACTGTAAAACCAAAATCATCTATTACAGAGATCAGCAAGGGAACAACAAAGAAATGCAGGGTATTAAGCGACCTGTGCAGGTCCGGCCGATAACTGCAAATCAGCTGGTAAAATGTATACGGAAGGGCTGTCAAGTGTATGCCATCCAAGTGGGTTTTGTGAATTCTAAGGACAAGACAGCATCTTTGAATAATATTCCAGTAATACAAGAATTTGCAGATGTGTTTCCGGAAGAGATCCCCGGGCTGCCGCCGCGGAGAGATATAGACTTCACCATAGAGTTGGTACCAGGGGCTGCACCAGTGTCACGAGCGCCCTACAGAATGAGTATACCTGAGTTGACAGAATTAAAAATGCAGTTGCAGGAGTTACTCGAGAAGAACTACATTCGTCCGAGTGTGTCTCCATGGGGAGCCCCGGTGCTATTTGTTAAGAAGAAAGACGGCACCCTTTGGATGTGTTTTGATTACAGACAATTGAATAAGTTGACTATTAAAAACAAATATCCTCTTCCCCGGATAGATGAATTGTTTGACCAGGTGAAAGGCGCAATCGTATTCTCCAAGGTCGACTTACGATCAGGCTATCATCAGATCAGAATTAAAGATGAAGACATCGCGAAAACAGCCTTTAGAACCAGGTATGGACACTATGAATTTGTAGTTTTGCCATTTGGCCTCACCAACACCCCGGCAACCTTCATGTGTCTAATGAATGGTATCTTCCATCCTTACTTGGATCAGTTTGTGCTGATATTTATTGATGATATTTTGATTTATTCACGCACTATTGAAGAACATTATGAGCATCTTCGAATAGTATTGCAGACCCTTCGGAAACATCAGTTGTATGCTAAATTTAGCAAGTGTGACTTCTTCAAGGAAGAAATTCAGTATTTGGGTCACGTAATCTCAAAGGAAGGAATTGCAGTAGATCCGAAAAAGATAAAAGCTATAATGGACTGGCCAATTCCCAAAGATGTCACGGATGTCCGATCTTTTATGGGGTTGGCAGGATATTATAGGAGATTCGTGGCAGGCTTCTCTAAGGTGGCATTTCCCATTACCTCATTACAGAAGAAAGGGAAACTATTTCATTGGACCCCAAATTGCCAGAAAAGTTTTGAGCAATTAAAACATTTGCTCACCACGGCACCTGTGTTAAGTATAGCAGATCCTAATAAGGATTACGTGGTATGTAGGGATGCCAGTAAAGAAGGATTGGGAGGAGTTTTAATGCAAGAAGGCAGGGTAATAGCTTACGAGTCTCGCAAACTAAAAGAACATGAGCAGAAGTATTATGCTTATGATTTGGAGTTGGCTGCCGTGATACATGCCCTGAAGATGTGGCGGCATTATCTCATGGGCAGAAAATTTCTGCTGCATACCGACCACCACAGTTTAACCAATTACTTCAGCCAGCCTACCTTAAACGCTAGACAAGCGAGATGGGTAGACTTTTTAAGTGGTTTTGATTTTGATATAAAACACTTGCAGGGGAAGGAAAATAAGGTAGCAGACGCTTTGAGCCGGAAGGTACAGAGTTTGTATGAAATTTCCATTAGTGGGTGGAAGAGCCCCTTTCTAGAAATCATAAAGGAAACTGCCGATCAAGACACTGAATATCAGCAGTTAAAATTACAAATACAACAATCTGCTAGAGAGGACAGCCAACAGGAACATGAATTAGACGATGCTGGCAGAATTTACTTCAAGAAACGGTTATATGTGCCAAATCAAAGTAGGATCAAAAATCTGATTATGGATGAATTTCATGCTAGTCATTACGCAGGCCATCCGGGTTATCAGAAGATGATAACAACAATCTGAAAGGAGTATTTCTGGCCAGGAATGAAGAAGAATATTGTTGAATACCTGTCGCAATTCCTGGAATGCCAGCAGATTAAAGCTGAACACCAACACCCAGCAGGATTGCTACAACCACTGCCGGTTCCGGAATGGAAGTGGGAAGTCATCTCCATGGACTTCATCACAGGATTGCCTAAGACAAAAGGGAATAATGATTCCATTTTCGTAGTAGTGGACAAGCTGAGTAAGGCTGCACATTTCATACCAGTGCAATCTACCTATAGAGCTGCACAGATTGCTCATATTTTTATGCAGAATATATTTAGATTACATGGGCTTCCGAAAAACATAATTTCCGATCGTGATGTGAAGTTCACATCAGCATTTTGAAAAACATTATTTGCTGAATTAGGGACTCAACTAAACTTCAGCACGGCATACCACCCACAAACTAATGGGCAAACGGAACGAGTGAACCAGATGGTAGAAGATATGTTAAGGGCGTATGTCTTGCAACAACCCACGAAGAGGGAAGATTATTTACATCTGGTAGAGTTCGCATATAATAACGGTTACCATACCTCAACACAGATGAGCCCATTCGAAGTTATGTAGGGACGAAAATGTCGTACACCCACTAGTTGGGGAGGACCGGAAGATAAATTGAGCTTAGGTCCTGAAATGCTAAAAGAAATGGAGGATATGGTGAAGAAGGTACGTGTCAACTTGAAAGCTGCCCAGGATAGGCAAAAGAACTTCGCTGATCGAAAAAGAAGATTTAAGGAATTTCAAATTGGGGACCATGTGTATATTCGGATTCAAGCCAAAAGAAGCACCTTGCAGTGGAGCGGATGCGCCAAACTGGCACCACGGTATTGTGGACCCTTCCAAATTTTGGCAAGGGTCGGACCAGTGGCTTATCAACTGGCCCTGCCAAGTCACATCCGAGTTCATAACGTATTTCATGTTTATGTTCTAAAGAAGTATGTGTATGATCCTAGGCATGTGATTCGTTGGCAAGAGATCCAGGTAGGCATGAGTTATGTTAAATCCCGCAAGAATTGCACATGAAAAGTAGAAAAACTAACTTACAAACTGTGTATTGCAGGTCAAACTGGAAGGAGAAGTTCTGGTCGAACCGCTGAGCATTCTCAACCAGAGAGAAGTGCAGCTGCGGAAACGAGTTATTACCCAAGTTAAGGTTCAATGGCGACATTTTGGACCTGACGAGGCCACTTAGGAAGATGAGGGATTAATGAGGAAGACCTATCCAGATCTGTTCGGTTCCGAGAGACACCGAGATGGTGTCCAATCTCAGGGGGAGGAGATGTAATGACCAAATAGTTTACGTAAATAAATTACTTATTTACCCTGTGGTTAAAGATAAACAGAAATTACTATCTTCTTGAAGTGATGGAAATATTATATTTTTAAAATTAAATAATATGAAATGCATAATTATGTGTGCATGATAGTTTCATGTGAAAAGTTATTTTTCTCTCTATGCATGAGAATGAAAGGAAAAACAGTTGCCAGTACATTAGGGTGAAACCCTAACTGTTTCTCTTCTCCTTAGAAAAAGGAAAAGGAGAAAAGACCTGGGTTGTTTTTTGAACAAACAGGAAAAGACAGAAGAGAAAAGGCACTGAGCAATGAAGAGGTGCTACGTCTGGTGAGGACCAGATAGCACAGGCACAATTGTGTTTCCCATTGCAGAGGTTGTGGCCAGCAAGGGATTGCTTGGGGGAGAGACGCAGTACAGACAACTGGTCTCGTGGCTGGGTGGATATCAAGCATCAGATAGCCTTCTGCAGGTGATAGAAGGGCGGAAGGAAGCAACAGAGATACAGGTAAGTATACCAAATCTACAAAACCCAAGATTGGGTATTGATGACAGTAGTAATAGTTGTTTATGATTATTTAATATTGGGTATTGATAACAGTAGTAATAGTTGTTTATGAATATTTAATCTTTATTAAACCATGAGGCAGGATTTGAATTTATTTACTGTCATTTATATTATTCCATAAAACAGATACATAACAAAAAGAAGAGAGAAGTAGGAACTGAAGGTCTAAGTAGAACCTGTACATCATACTCTGTCTTTATATTAATCTGAATCATAAGCAAGAAAGATAGATAGCTAAGATTGTAAAGATTTAATCCTGTACAGAATTCTATATAAAAAGTCAGAAGTAAATAAACAATTCATGCAGACTGTGGTTCATGAAAGGAACGGTAATAAGATTTAGAAATCAATAGAACAAAGTTTATTTGGAAGTATTTATTATACAGCAAGAAAGTATCTAACCCATCTCTGCATTTAGAAGCAGAGTATCAAAATAATCGAAACAGGTAACTATCGGGTAAACCCGAAAAGAAAACCCTCGCAATTACCAGTCGGAAGACGGTAAAGAATGGGTACAAACAGATAAACTAACGAATTATCAATGATACAACTTGCATAGGTAATATGAATCATTAATAGATATATCCTGGCAGTAATAATTCCGCTGAACTCGTTCAGGAAAAATATGCAGTAATGCGTAAAGAAAGAACCATGATATAATACAAGCAACAGTAGTTAAGTTGCGGTCCGACATTATGCACAGGCGGACACCATCCGATAACGGCAAGCTACAGCTAAACGCCGAAATCTAAAAATCGAAACCTATTACTGTAATAAGTATTCAGAGGGTTATTAGCAAATAAAAGAAAAGATAATCCACTTAATAGCTGGAAATCCAAACCATGCATTACAGTAATTACTAAATCATGTATTTACAGTAATCATATGAGTAATGGCAGAATGTACACATCATTATTATTTCGCGGTCGACCATTTCTCGGTCAACCGGCCCTTTCTTAAAAAAGCCCCAAATCATTATACAGTGGAGGTTCACAAGAATCGAAATTCATGGCAAATCGAACAGACCCTAAGAAAGGATTCATCATAACAAGTATTTTTAAGTACGAATCATATTATAATGACATGAAATGCTGAACCGGCCGACGGCCAAACAGTACAATACTGTAAAAATCATAACAAAACCCATACGGGTGAAATCAACGATTTACATAACACTATCTTTGACATTTAGAAAATATAGGGTCAAACCCTGTCATGTAAATCATTCAAACACATATATTACTGGGTAATGTGTACACAGAAAACCATTATGATACGAAACCGACCGAGTCGGGAATAATCCAAAGAAAACCCATAAAAATATGTCAAACTGTAATTACAATGAATGGATCCATTACAAACAAATCAACCGAGGACTAAATGATTAACCAGTATCAGAGTGCTCGAGGATATCTCGGCTCGTGTAAATAGAACTCAGGACATCCTATAACCCTAGGAGCCTGTCACTATTTCACCGTATGCCGGAAGAAATCAAGTGCGAAGGGAGTCACATTAGACCTGGCAGGAAAAGACTGTATAAGGCGACAATAACATCAATAATTTCTGACGGAGATTGTGAACATTGAGAACTTACCGAGCCTGCTAAGTGAAGTAAACCTCTGCACCATCGGCGTGACTGCCATCTTCACGCAACGCTCCAGTACCTGCCAGTCACAGACAGCGGATTATTAATCCATATAAATGCCGAGGAAAACGAAGGAGAAAATAGTGATAATGTGAAACCATAACAGAGTATTGCTTACCCTCCATGGACGCGCCGAGAAGAAGACATCAAGAGAGCTTGCCGCCAACAGGAGTTCAAGGACCGTAAGGGTTAACACTGGCAGAGACCGGATCAACAGAACTATGGCGGACACCAGAGCGAGGAGCCGCTCTCGGAGAGCAGAGCAATGACAAATGAACCGAAGTTTCTGGGCGTAAACCCTAAATACTCTGCCGCCAAAACCCCTTAAGCTCCCCACCGTTCGATCAAGGAAAGCGATCGCGATCGTCCATTGCTGTGACGATCCCGAGGGAGTGGTAGCCACGCTGTTACCATAAATGCCCCAGCTACCACAAGTGTATGACCGATCCGGAAGCCAGGTGTCGGGCATTTGTTAAATCAAGCATGAAGCATAAGTGGTATAGTGTTATGGACCGCCAACTAAAACCATTATATAACCCCGTTAATAACTTTGATATAATAGTTACGTATTAATAAATCACTGTTTATAACAAGTTGCATTACATATGGTATGGTATTGTGTACCTTAACCCGATGATGGGTAAGAAATAGGGGTATAAAATAAATTTATTTTTTTTTGGGTTGTGACATATGGTATCAGAGCCCAGATACAACACTGTGGCCTCTGGGCAAGACAATAATGAATGGACCCTGTAGTAAATCAGCTAATAGATAATCATTCCATTATTACTCTTGAACTGTTTTTTGTTCTACAGGAGTGAATTCTGGGAACGACAGACATGAGGAGGGCAGAGAACACGTCCTGACGACCTGTAACGGGACAGGGCATGACCGGCGGGGACAATAACCCAGAGTTATGGGTACAACTTGGAGAAGAAGCGAGAATTACAAACCAAGCCATTTTGGAAACAGTACAGGAGCTGAAAAATGAGATGGCTCGGTTGCGAGAAGACAATGCTCGATTAACAATGGAGCAGGAAAGGATTTTAAAAAGCTTATCCGATAGACAAAATCAGTTGCCCGCTAATCCTAGTGTGGAGCATCCAAGGATGTCAGAAGAACAGAATCATCACATGCCTCCTGAAGGATCAGAAGAGCAGGAGGAACGCTCGGACAACGCATTCGAACAACAAACCTCAAAAAGACAAAGGATGGAATTACAAGGGGAATTCAGCAAGATTAAGCCACCACATTTTGACGGAGAACATGAGGAAGCAGCTGAAGCATGGTTAATAAACATGAACAAACATTTCCAACTTGATGAATACGATCATAATCTTAAAGCACGACTGGCTATCTTCCAATTGCAAGGAAAAGCTACCTTATGGTGGGAAGAAGTGAAGATTGTCAAAGGGGTTACTCAGCAAAACATAACATGGGACAATTTCCAAAAATTCTTCAAGGAGAGATATTTAACTGAACGCTTCTATGATGAGAAAGCCAGAGAATTTCATGACCTGCGATTAGGACAGTAGACTATGGATGAGTTCATTACCCGTTTCACTTCCTTGCTTCGCTACGTCCCATACATAAGGGAGGAAAAGGCGAAGGTGCAGCGATTCGTTAGCAGTTTACCCCCATACATGCGAGAAAGAATTGAATTCGATAACCCGAAATCGATGGATGAAGTAATCCGCAAGGCTAGAATCTGTTATCAGCAAGGCAAACAAAAAGGAGAAACTACTAATAGAAAGTGGAGTGAAAAGAAGAATTTCAAGTTAACTGGAAACTTCAAAGGAAATCGCAGCAGTGGAATTAAAGGGACTGGCAAAGGAACGAATAACAGATTTGCGACAAAGACTGTATCCAAATTCAGAACTACAAATGAACCCAAGGCCAGCGAACAGCAAATCAGGTTGGATAATGAAGGAACAGAAAGACCTCCTTTACAGTGTTGGGGTTGTGGGGGACCTCATTACATTAAGAATTGCCCACAGCGAAAGGGGACTGAACAACTATCCCAGATTCACGAAGCCTCGACTGTTGGCGAAGTGGGACGGAGCGTACCCAGAATCAATGCAGCATTGGAGGATCGGCAGGCGGAGTACCAGCCAACCATGGTTGAGTTCGAAGGTAAAATTTCAAACCTTCCCATATCTGTTTTGATTGATCCTGGGGCCACGCTAAGTTATGTAAACCCAAAAGTAGTAGAACGTTGTGATTTACAGTCTGTTAAATTTAAGAACCCTTGGTTAGTACAATTGGCCACTGGAGCCAAGCGAAAAGTAACCTCTAAGATCAATAACTGCTCTTTCATTATAGCAGACCAGCCAATAACAGCCGACTTGAACATACTCCCTCTGGGTTCTTATGATATTTTAATTGGAATGGACTGGTTGGAAAAGCATTGGTCATTGGTTGACTGTAAAACCAAAATCATCTATTACAGAGATCAGCAAGGGAACAACAAAGAAATGCAGGGTATTAAGCGACCTGTGCAGGTCCGGCCGATAACTGCAAATCAGCTGGTAAAATGTATACGGAAGGGCTGTCAAGTGTATGCCATCCAAGTGGGTTTTGCGAATTCTAAGGACAAGACAGCATCTTTGAATAATATTCCGGTAATACAAGAATTTGCAGATGTGTTTCCGGAAGAGATCCCCGGGCTGTCGCCGCGGAGAGATATAGACTTCACCATAGAGTTGGTGCCAGGGGCTGCACCAGTGTCACGAGCACCCTACAGAATGAGTATACCTGAGTTGACAGAATTAAAAATGCAGTTGCAGGAGTTACTCGAGAAGAACTACATCCGTCCGAGTGTGTCTCCATGGGGAGCCCCGGTGCTATTTGTTAAAAAGAAAGA
>APFE030122709.1:0-18429 GCA_000404065.3 Pinus taeda | reverse complement strand
GAAATTGACCTCTAAAATACTTGGTCAATTTCCGGTCAACTTGTCCTCGAACAGCCTGAAGAAATAGCCCTTGAACAACCCTAAAAGTTCAGTCAATTTGCAGATTTCTGAAGTCAACTGCAGCCCTAAACTAGGGCAGTCAATACCGGTCAAACCAGAGGTCAGATCACCTCAATTTTCGTGCCAAAAATTGTAGCCTACCTAGGAGAGGCAACCACACCCAATCCGCACTTCTTGGAAGGTCAACGCTGGTCAAAGAGATGACCTGCTGCTCTAGGACGTCTTCTTTGCCCTAGGACGTCTTCCTATCAGCCACACGTGAGAGAGAGAGAGAGGCTCCTTTTTATGCGTAGGAGAGAGACAGAAGATGAGTGAATTGAATTGTCCAAATGAGGAGAATGTTCCTTGTATTTATATGCAAACATTGAGGTTGAATAGACATGACTGTTGGGCTTCTGAGCCTACATAAGTTTGTTAGCCGACCTTGACAATTTGTCCATAATCAAAATAAATTCATATCTCCATAAATACTTATCAGAATCGGATGATCTTTAGATCAATCCTACACCTCTCAATGAGAAGAATCTAGGAAAAATATCAGAAGCCATATATAAGGTAATCCACATGGAGTTTGGCCCTAATTGCCAATTTTAACATGACATCCATCTGGTGAATCTCCCAACCCATCTGTGCTGCAAGGGATATCACGGATCTAATAGAAGTATACCTGGCTACTGGGGCAGAGGTCTCTTCATAGTCTATCCCTTCCTTCTGAACATACCCCTTAGCCACAAACCTAGCTTTGTATTTTTCCACACTGCCATTTGCAGCGTATTTGACTTTGTAGAGCCATCTCGAACCTACAACTGACATATCCTGAGGCCTAGGTACCACTTCCCAGACATCATTGACCATTATAGAACTGTATTCATCCACCATAGCATCTACCCATACTTGATGCTGAATGGCCTCCTGAAAACTAGAGGGTTCTCCAACCTGAGCCACCAAGGCTTGGTATCTCTCTAGCTGCATATGCTCCATTTTCTCGTTCCTAGGCACACCGACGAAATTCTCTGCATCTCGTAGTATCTGTCGAAGTTCTCGGCTCATTCTACCACTGGTAGTGGGTATATCTATCTGCTCCTCCTCTTCCTGAGACTCCACCTGTTGTAAAACTTCTGGATTTTTGCCTTTAGGAGAAATATTGGTGCTAGTTTTTGCTAGACGAAGTGGCTGGACCAACAAATCATCCTTTGACTACTCTTCAGAAGGCGTTTCTCCAGATTTCCTTAAAGCTTTGTCCTCCATGAACTTTACATCCCATCAAATAAAGAACTTCCTATTCCCCGAAAGATAGACTCTATATGCCTTAGCATTCTCACTATATCCCACAACATATCCTTTCTCTGCAGTCTAATCCAATTTCTTCCTCTTTTCTTCGAGTACATGGTAGTATGCCAAACTCCCAAATATCCTGAAATGACTCACCTCAGGCTCCTTACTGGTGAAGACACTCTTTGGAGTAATCTTACCTAATGCCGTGTGAGGAGTCCTATTCTGGACATACACTGTCGTGTTGCATGCTTCTACCAATCAAAACTTGGGCATATCCTGATCATACAACATCACCCTGGCTGCTTCAACAATAGTCGTGTTCTTCCTTTCTGCTATTTTATAGGGGTTATCCACTCTCTTTTGATGCCTTCCCTTGCTCAAAAATCAATGAAGTCCTTGTCAATATATTCTCCACCATTGTCTGAGCGCAATATCTTTATCTGCTTTCCTATCAGATTCTCAACTAGAGCTTTGAACTCTTTGAATCGACCAATAACCTCATCCTTGGTTTTTATAAAGTAGACCCAAGTCTTTCTAGAATGGTCATCAATGAAGGTGACGAAGTACTCGGCACCACTAAGAGCTCTTGTGGACATGGGTCTGCAGATATCTGAGTGTATCAATCCCAGAACACTCTTATAGCCCTATTGTTCGAAAATGCAGCTTTGGCGTACTTGCCTAGTGCGCATCCTCTTTATACATCATCTCGTTCGGTACTCAACTCTGGAACTCCTGATACTGTTCTCCCGAGAATTCTTAGAGCCCCATGGTGTAAGTGTCCCATCCCCCTATGCCATAGTTCATTCAAATCTTTTTCCCCACTGCTGCCTATCAGTGCCATTGGAAATTCTAGCTATACCGCAGATATCTGAGTGTATCAATCCCAGAACACTCTTATAGCCCTATTGTTGCTTCTTGAAAATGCAGCTTTGGCATACTTGCCTAGTACGCATCCTCTTTATACATCATCTCGTTCAGTACTCAACTCTGGAACTCCTGATACTGTTCTCCCGAGAATTCTTAGAGCCCCATGGTGTAAGTGTCCCATCCTCCTGTGCCATAGTTCATTCAAATCTTTTTCCCCGCTGCTGCCTATCAGTGCCATTGGAAATTCTAGCTGTAATCTATACAGCCTGTTACTTCTGACTCCAATCTGGGCCTTCTTTTTCCAACTCATGTGTATGACATATACTTTCTCCTTAATGAAGAAAACATTGTAGCCCTTATTTTGAAGCTGAGATACAAAGAGTAAGTTCATCCCCAATCCCGGCACATGCAGCACATTGGTTGCTCGTAGTCGATCCCCTTTTTTTGTTTTAAATAGTACGGTACATCTTCCTACGAGGGTACATTTTGACTTATTTCCCATGGTGGTCTGGAAGTTCATCCTTTCTTCTCGATAATTTGAAAAACATTCTCGTATTCCTATCATGTGCCAAGAAGCTCCACTATCTATATACCAAACCTCAGAGGAGGCAGAACTCACTAGGCAAGGGACTTCTTCTTCCAATCTGGAAGCTAACATAGAATAATCACGATCCATGTTCCTTGTGCTCTCTTCTTCCTCTGGAGATCTGCATGGGTCCTTCTAAGTTGATGCCCCGACATCATGCTCCTGACTCATAGTAGATTCTTTACTCTTGTTGCTTGATCTCTGCTCTAATACCATGTGAAAATTTCTGACACAAAATTCTACTACAGTAGCTGATTTATTTCTCCTACTTATTCTCACAATAAGTTTGTTTACAAAACCCTTTAGCAAACATTAAAATAAATTCTATTGCAATTATCACACAATAGCATAGAGAAAAATAACAGTGATATACAAGCACAAGAATCAATCACATCAACACAGTTATTTTTGGACAATTGTCCCTGGAAAAACCCAATGCGGGAAAACCGATGCAACAGATGAGGGTTTATTTATTATTCTTCAGCAACAATCTCTTTACAAGGAATAATTTTGCAGTACATAGAGAAACCTTCAAGAAAACACCTGAGATAATTTTCCTCCTCAGCTAGGACAAATTCTGACACCACAGAGACCCTTTATCTGTCACTACGTCACCCCTGCATCATCCTTGTGTCATCTGCGTGAGGAATGCATGAGATCTCATCCCTGCCTACGTTGTCTCTCAGAGCTCTCCCTCTATGTTGTCTCTGTGATGCACTGTGTCACCTCCTCCTCAGTCTTTGACTGATGCTAAAACCCTCCTCTTCCTTCACTTTGCAACTCTCCCTCTAAAATCGAACTCCTTCTCCTTGAGAATCGATTTCCCACAGGTTACTGAGTATTTGCCCGATGTGTCTCCAAATGACCCTCAAGTCTTCTCTTATACTTTTCCTGTTGATGAATCAACGGCCGAGATTAAGTCTCTAATCAACGGCTAAGATTAGAACAAACTTGATCCTCGTCTCTTAGAAGCTTCTCACCCATATCTTTATTAATACCCATTAATATCTTTTTTTCCTAAATTTAAGACTTAGGGAACCCATAATATCCGTATCCTATGCATGGAATGCACATATCATCTACAAAATTTCTACCATTAAAATGGAAAGTAACCTTGAAGTTGATATTACCTTTTACTTGTAAGGGATAAAGAGTAGAACTGTTAAGAGCACCAATGAATATATGTAATATTGACTCATAAATTGCCTTTATACAAGGTTGTTTTAACTATGTTTATTTTGAACTCTAATTAAGGCTTAACATAACTTTAAGTTGTAACCAAGGAACCAAGTATTGTCTATAAAAATGAGCCATTCCCCAAGATAATTGGGTGTTTTCAGTCTAATAATAGCATCAATCTGCCCAGTGAAATTGCATAATAAGCTATGTACTTCAATTGAACATAATTTTGTCATATTGTGCAACCATTGAACCTGGAAGAATCAGACCATTGAGTTTAGAAGAAATCATTTCAAAGGAAACAAATTTTAGCCACAACAACTTCCAAATAAAGGAAGACATAGAGCATCATTCATTTAGGAATTGATGTAAACTGTTGACAAATAGACCTACCTAAATGTCTTGTAACCCATAATATCTTTATTTTCAGCCATGAGATAGGAACGAAATTCTAAGTATTTGTGCATTTCATTGCGATAAGGTTTTGCCACAATAAATTTTCAGCCATGAAATAGAAATGAAATTCTTAGTATTTGTGCCAACTATGAACATAACAACTCAATGAGCATAGAGTTGCTTAATAAATTATACAAATATTTCTTTGAAAGCACATGTGAGCCATGGGGTAAAGAAAAAGAAAATATGAGATGGGGAAGAAAGAAAAACATTAAGGCCGTGAGATACCTGACCATAAATGGTTGCTTTGTATGGAATTGTCTGTGCATCTGGTATCAACAAATGATCATGTGCATATTGAAGCGTTGGTATAAGCCCTTCACCCAAAAGCTCAGAATCCAATATCTCACTCACCTATGAAATATTACAATAATAAACAAGATTTAGATGAATTGTTTTAAGCTTTTCAGCAATGTAAAAATATATGGCATGGGATTTTAACATTTTAAGGACACGCTTAGACAACATAATACTTCGAAGTAGAAAATAAAGTTTAGAGCGTTATAAAAAAAAATTGAGTGAGTGAAAGTAGAAAAGTCTATTGATGACATTGTTAACATTCAACACAACATATATGGATAAAGCAAACCATCTTTCATTTGATATTTCCCTTAAGAGATGTGGCATAATGCTCATTCTACAGCCTATGATAATGCAAATTGTTAGACAAGGCCAATATGGTTCTATTATCACAAACAATGTTATATGATAAGTATCTTGATATACTTGCTTTGTATCTATTTGGGGCAATTATATGTGTTATAATTCCAACATTAAATTATCAATCCGGGACTCGTAAGGTTTGAGGCACAAGCGCAGGTAACGCAGGATCAGAGTGTCTAATCTAAACTAACATCATGAAATCTGAAATCTATTCCTAAATTAAGTACAAAATTCCTATTCCTAATTTGAAACTAATCCATTGAGAAAAACATGCTCAAGCAATACCAATCATTGTTCAAACAAAATTAACTCTAATCAACATTTAAGAAATATTAATCAAAACCCAAGCGACACAAATTACCATACAAACGATTTTAATCTAAATGGAAATCTCAATCTAAATAATAAGATCGATGTAATCTAAGAACATGAATCTTGAATCAATCGAGACTAACTCAAAATAACATCAAGCTTATGCTAAATCTCAATCCAACAGAATTCAACTTCACTCAAACCATGTTAAACTAAGGCAATAATTCAAACAAGATTGCAACTGATCTAATTCTCGAGATCACACAAATCAATAAGAATTCAAACTTTAACCTTTCAATCTTCCCAACATCACTCTCCAATAAGAATTTAAATAATCAAGATTAAATTGACATGTTTCAGATCGAAGGGACTACAAAATAAAAAACTATCCTATCCTTAAACTTCTTTAATAAAATTCAAGAAAATACGCAAACATGAATGCATTAACCAACAATTCTATCAATAACTAATTACAATTATAATGCATCTCAAAACTGAACTACAACTCCAAACAATGATTTAATAGTCTAGTTGCATAGCTTTCAAATACTTGACTGCCAAGACACAATGTTACAGGAAATTGTATTAAATCAGTAAGGTACAGAATCGCTGATATATCAATTTTAATTTAGATTTGAAAACAAAGTTATTGATCTCTTTGTTTATCCAATTGAAAAGCACGTTTAAACTCTGAATCGTAAGTCTGTAACAAAAGGTTTATTCATGTGATAAAATTGTTGATCAAGACAATTTGTTTAGCTTGTAATGAGTTGGAGGTGAAGTATCTATTTATCTTCAAAGAAAACAGAGTACAGCTTAGGTACAGAATGGAAATTCTAAGATTTAATTAACAAACGCTTTCAAAACAAAATCCTTTACGCCTAGATCCTAATTAATCATGCTGCCTATAACCTATGAAATTTGCAGGACTTGCTTCCAGGCGGTGGTGGGCCCTTGCCACTCCAGGAGCAAGTCTATTTTAACACAATGCCACTTTAAAGATCAAAACACATTAGCCCTTACAGAATTTAAATGCAGAATCAAACTTATGTAATAATGGTTCAGAGAAAATACATCAAAGCTTCCAGCGTATATAGAATTACATCACAGTTCTTCTACTGTTGTTGCTCCTATTGTTGCCCTCTTGCTCTACCCCAACTACCGTACATGTAGAGAGCATCGTCTTTTATAAGGTGCAGCCGATGGAAACAAAGCACAACCAATGAATTCAGAAAAAATCAAATACAACAGCAAGGCTAAAGTAAGTCGTATGAGATCTTCTAGACAGCCTTCAAATGGATCTCAGTTGGGCTCATCCTGATCATGACATGGATGGAAGAACCGTTTCCCTGTTAAGCACAAATAAACTTATCAAATCGTGGTTCTCCATGTGGCTATGGCCGAAAATAGTCAAATCCCGAATTCGGCACTGTTTTTGTACTTAAGATTCCCCTTATCATAACTTCCTCATAATGCCAAATTTTTCCAAACGGTTTCTGGGTTACCTGAATGATGGTACTCTGAACAAAACCCATGTGTCGGAATCTCAAGATTCTTCCCCATTTGATCACAAATGTCATATTTTCACCTGCAGGAATTTATTCCATACTCAACCAGTAGCAACTAGTTTAATTGTCTTGTGAGGAATTTCGCAATGAAATCCTGTGGCAAATGAACTTAGCAAAAACTGTCATTAGTAAATCATGACAAAATCATATCTAATCATAGAAAAGCTAAGAAAACTAATGATAATCAACTACGAGGCGTATAGGATATGTATTGGCGGCAAGTTGTGGAATTATGGTATGAAATGAATGTAAAAGTATAGGAATTTAGGTTATGAATTGTGATATGGTGCAATGGAAAAAAGGGGCACATTTGAGGCCCAATAGTATCCAAGTACTCATCAGTGTACAATAAATTTGTTACAAATTCTGTTAAAATCTATTTTCCAAACCAAGGTAGATTGCTTCTAAGTTCTTTATGATTCTTAAGCAAAATTACTTACTAAAATTTAAAATAGAAATTTCAAATCATAGAAAAATTACACTAGCCGGAAATTTAACTGGGGAATAAACAGTGGAAGCAAGACAATAATTTCCCAAATACACCGCAAATTTTTTGCCCTTCAAAATTAGTTTTTCATTAACAGTGTCCCAAACTTACAAGGGCTTCCCACACTGAGAAAATTTACCCACTGAAAAAGATTAACCCATAGCAAAACCTGACTGTTGTAGGGTTTGATCTGTACAGCTTCCTCCAAAAATCATACAGTTGATCTGCTAGCCACATTGTTGGCTGAATCAAACCCCCTACTGTTGCTGCAGTATCCAATCATATAGCCTCCTCCTGCCGGTGCGTATGGCCTCAACTAATTGACTGAGTTCAACTCTCTTTCTGCCACTTTCCTTCTCTCCTTGCCTTACATGCTGCTGAATGAACTCACGGTCTCTCTATGCAACTGGAAAACTGTCACAATGAATTCTCTGTCTCTTCCTTTATAATTTTGAGTTGATGAATATATCTCAAAAACCCTAATCATTCATTGAGATCAATGGTTGAGATTAATTTTCAATCTCACCTGTGATCAATCTTGGAGAGTTATCTAAATCAGTAATGTAAATACTTTACATTTTACTAGACATTGATCAACTCACTAATAAAAGACTTTTCACTTTAATAATTAACTTTAATTAAAGAAAATTACAAAATAGAGAGGACATCTTTTTGGGGATAATTTCCACAAATCCAACACTAGGCCTGTGTGGCAGTTCCTATACAATGCTACAAACATCAACAAATCTGACTCCCCCGCTGTTCAGGTCCTACCCTTCAATCATTATTGTTATATCCCTTACAACGTATAGTCAGGTCAGCGGAGTAGTGTAGGATACTTCATGCCCCTTTTTATCACTTATTTACAAATCAAGGAGACTTGTATGAATAATCATCTGATATTGTGCATTTGGATATCTTGCAACTGGAGGTTGGCCCCTCGAAGAGCTTTATTATTTACTCATTCACTTATTCTAGGCATGGCATTACTAAAATTAGTGTTTTTTAATGCTTATTTGGTTATTTGAAGTGAATAAAGTTCATACTCCTCGTTAAATACTCCAGAAGACTTGGAATATGACGATATTCATTGAGCATACAAATATTATATATTAAATGTATGAAGAACGATGATACAAAGAAAATGAGGGTCCTATATATATAGCCTAGTAAGTACCTTTCAATAACGGTTGTCCTTAGGACATACCTTTTCATTAATTGCTAACTAATTAATCACTAATCTTATTTGTTGTCTTTTACATTATTTGTGTTTATTTTTATATAAATTTAGTTTGTTACATTGCCTTCCCCTTCAAAAAACTTTGTCCTCAAAGCTTACTAATGACAGATAGGATCTCTTTTGTCGTTCGGAATTTTTTCTCATTTCTGAACTTTCATCTTTGTTGATACAAGAAGATATGATGTCATGAGCGATAGATAGAATTGTCATACTGAAAACAGATCAGACCATCCTAGATTAATCTTCTGGGAAATCTTCTTACCCTTGGAGATGTGTGGTGAGTAGTTATCGTATGACTGGATTGCGCTTATTTCAATGTTCTTCGAAACATAAGTTTGTTTATGTTCTGCATGATATAGATTTGTAGATTTATTAAGGCGTCTACTCTTGTGATTCGGATGTAGATAAGGAATTTTTCTTGTTTGAACTCCCTTAAACGTTTTTATGGCAGTTTCCCGATTTTCATCATTTATTATTGTTGTTGGCTTAACTAATGAATCCTTATTTGGGGTGTCCTCTATTTGAATGACAACCTCTGAGTACGGTTTTACTTCAATAGGGTTTGGATTTGCCTGAACTGCAACATTAGTGGTATTGATGTTTGTTTCTCCAGTTTGGACTGCTACATCTCGAGATTTTGATGCTTCCTTTACGACAAGTTCCTCGAACCTATTCGTCAAGGATTTCTTATCATCCTTAAGTTTTTTAATCTGTTTGAGTAGATTTTGATTATGAATTTTGAGAAGTAAGCATTCCTCATTCTCTGAGTCAACTTTATTTTGGCCTTCACGCTTCTCGTCTTTTAAACACTTGATTTGTTCTATTAATGTTTCGTTGAGGATATTTAAATGTAAATTTTCTTCTTCTTGTTCCTATAAACGCTCCTTGAGTTTCTTCTTTGATGCTTTAGCTTTCTTGACTTGTTCGAGTAGTTTTTCTTGGTGATCTCTGAGGTGCAAAATTTCCTTGTCTTTGCTGCAGATGACTTCTTCAAGCTCTTTTTGCTTCTTTGATATAGTTTTTTCGTTATCTTGAAACAACAAGTCTGAGATATCCTAAGATCTTCTAATGAATATTTTATCGATTTTGATTTACTCGTTATGTCTCGAAAAGTGACCATCTTCCCTTTATAAGGAAACGTTAAAACTTGTTTTTCTATGTTTAACATGAATGTACCCAAATCCTTAAACCAGGGTTGACCGAATATCATGTCAATGTTTTTATCCGTCCTTACAACATGAAATTTAGATATGTACTCATAATGACCTATTATCACTTATAGATCACTAATTTTATACTCTTTTTGGTCAAAAATATTTTTCTTTTATACCAATGCTTAGCTCTGGAATTAATAGATGATTTGCCAAGTTGATGATATAATTTTTATCGTTGCTTGGGCTGATGGTGACATTAACTTCTTTTCCTTGGATACTTCCTTTTAATGTAATTACTCCATGATCTGTAACTAAAAGAACATTAAAGGAAAACCTTTCTTCCTTCGTCATTTTAGTATTGAGCTCCACCAAATTTTTTTCCAATGATTGACCCCATTTGTTTTGTCGAAATGACTTAAGGTATTACGTAATCGCTTTTGTTTTTTCAATACAGATACCCTTCTCGACTTATTTGATAATAATGCTTGTAGCTTTCTTCTTTTTTTTAATCTATTGAGCACTTCGTATTATACCTTTCCTTAAAAGCTTGGAGAATTAAATAATTTAATTTTTTATTTTATTATAATATATATATTGTTTAAATTATTTTTTCAAATATTTTTTCCACTTTTTACTATTTTAATACTGCTCCTTCTACATCTCTTATTTTATAAAAAGCTCTTTTCCTTTTAATCATTATATATGCTTATATATATTTTGATATAATATAAAACTTCATAAAAACCTTTCTCTTTAGTAAATCCGTATGTATAACCTTTTCTCGGTAATATATCATTAACTTCACAAATAGCCACGAATTTTGATTTGTCATGACTTTTGGCAATGGTGAATGACTTTTGGCAATGTCGAATGAAATGGTTCGAGCAGGGGAGAATGGACAAAAGTGGCGGAGTAGGTAGCTAGTCGATGACAACAGGCAGCTTAATTGTGGGCGATCATGGTAGCTAAGGTGGCACGGCATCGAGTGGATATGAGGCTGGCAGCTTCTATGGCGGTGATGACTGCTACGGACAACAGATGGCTAAGGTGAAGACCAGTCAGCAGGAAATCTAACAGCAGCCAGCAGAGCAGGTGGTGGTGGTTGATTGTCTGAAATGGTAGACAGGATAGATGAAGGCAACAGCATAGACAGGACCCTCATTCTCATTGTATCGTCATTCTTCATACATTTTAATATATAATATTTGTATCCTCAATGGATATCTTCATATTCCAAGTCTTCTGGAGCATTTAACGAGAAGTACGAACTTTGTTCGCTTCATTTGGTATCAGAGCCATGGCGCACAATATAATCATGCGAGTCTTTGAACGTTGTTCGTCGCACAATATGCTATTACGTTTACATCCTTAATGCGTTGAGCAGTTTAGTAAAATTCAAGAAGCATTTCAGCGTTTAGAAAAATCATTTGCAGAAGTTAAAGCATGTCGAAAGAAAACCAGTAATAAGGAAGAATATAGTGACAAAGAAGAAACGAAAAAAGATCAAGATGATGATCTAGATGAAGTTGATGTTGAAAGTGAAGGAGAAGGGGAGCACTCTAACTCTAATCAATCTGAAATGACCACACTACAATCATTTGAAAATTCCAATTTTCCTGCAAGTAGTGGCAACACTCACACTTCCTATGACGACTGCAACAAACACACTTCCACAGAGAAAAGAAATGAAAGAGAAAACCCACTACCTGACTATGACTTTGAGATGGAGGAAGATCCCTCACCAAATGAACATGAAGATAAAGCCAACAATGAAGAGTTTATCAAACCAGAAGACGTGCACTGGTTAGACATGCTAGCAAAACTCGAGAAAAGGCTTAGAGCTAGAAAAACAAACTATCTACCTATTGTTGGAATTGCTCAAAATCCTCGGAAGCAAAAACAAATTATGTCGATTGCTCGAATCTTATACGCCCAGCGCAAACAGAGATTTGACATTTGGAACAAGTCGTTGATTAAAAAGAATAAATTAATAAAGGAAGTGTTGGAGGAAGTGTCACCTTGGACCATCCTTGAAGCTTCATGTGAGAGTGGGCAAAGGCTACGTAAGACATGTAGTACTCATATGCTGAATGAGACAACAACAATTGTTGAAGGGAAACCTTTTGTTGGAGGAAGCGAGCACAGTCAATTGGCTAGGCAAGGGGTCTATTCTATCCGCAGAAAGTTGAATTTCGCATCTTTTCATTCTCCTGGCACCCGTGGCATTGTTACCATGGTCATTCCCTTCCAAAGAGGATTTGCATGCGGGCAATCGCCTCCAGATCTAGCATCATATTTGTTTAAAAGTCGAATTGTCTATTTGAGAATGTCACTTGTTCCAGCCGTAATAGAATTGATTATGGCAGAATTAATCTATCTGCAATGTGATGACCCTGAGAAACCAATCTATATGTATATCAATTCGACAGGTACTGCAAAGGATGGGGAGAAGCTAGGGTACGAGACTGAATCTTTTGCAATTTATGATACAAAGTTGAATATAATTCCGCCCACCCACTGCCTGTCGAATGAGCATTGCAGCGAATTTGGAGATGTGGATGACGTGAAGGACCTATCAGTGCTTGGAAGAGATTTGAGGAACATTATAATTGTCGTCGGGCTGCAATCTAAAGATGTTTCTCTTATTGTTTGACTTAACGTCAAGAGAATCATTAACAAACCGACAGCAAGAGCCATAGCCTATGGGTTTGACACTGTTCTTTATTTGTCCAATGATAAAAAGGCAATTTTGGTTTTCGATTTGGGTGGAGGTACATTTGATGTTTCTGTTCTCACCATTCAAAATAACCATCTGAAGTAAACGCTATTGGAGGGGACATGCACTTGAGCGGTGAAGATTTTGACAATAGGATGCTCAATTATTGTGTTCAACAGTTCTGGAGGAAAAGCAAAATGGACTTGAATACAAGTGCAAAAGCTCTTCGGAGACTCCGCTCAGAATGCGAGAGGGCAAAGAAAATTTTGTCTTCTACCGTGGAAACTGTGATAGATATTGACTCTCCCCACGAAGGACTAGTTTTTCACATGAAGATTGCGAGGGCCAAGTTCGAAGCACTCAACGTTGACTTGTTCGAAAAGTGCACGGAAATGGTTGAGAAGTGTCTGGAAAACGCTACGATGACCAGAGATTGACCATGTAGTCTTGGTTGGAGGTTCCACGTGCATTCCAAAGCTACAGGAATTACTGCAGCAATTCTTGCAAGGGAAGCAAGTCTGCAAAAGTATAAATCATGATGAAGTTGTTGCATACGGTGCTGCACTTCAGGCGGCGGCCATGAACAATGAAAGTGTCCACTTAGTCCTTATGGACGTCACCCCTTTGAGTTTGGGACCCGAGGATGACGTTGGTGTCATGGTTGTAATCGTTCCCAGAAATACCCCCATTCCCACTCGAAGGGAGGGAAATTTTACAACAATGTTTGACAATCAGAGAAGCATGGTTTTTGATGTGTATGAAGGTGAATGAGTTATGACTGCAGACAACAATTTGCTGGGTCAATTTTCCTTGGATGGGATTCCAGTAGCGAGAGGTGGAGAGCCAAATGTTAAATTGGAATTTGAAGTGGACGTCAATGGAATTTTGAAAGTGTCAGCCGAGGACGAGGGAAGCAGGGTAAGTAATCACATTGTTATCACCAATGACTGTGGTCGACTGAGGAAAGGGGAGATAGAGAGGATGCTGCAAGACGCAGAGCAGTTCTGAATGGAAGATGAAGAAGCCAAAAGGGATCGCACTGCCAAATCCGAGCGGAAAAGTCAAACAAGTAAGGGAGACATCGGTTCATAAAACGAGTAAGGAAGACGTCGGTTCATAAAACGAGTAAGGGAGACGTCGGTTCATAAAACAAGTAAGGGAGACGTCAGTTCATAAGCGGCTCAACGTTATAAGAGCTATTACACCGAGGATTTGCTCGATACACCGTGGACTTACGTTATTACAAACATTGTCGCCGTAATAACATAATTAACATAACGTTATTACAAATTAACAAAACTCAATTAATTAACTCTATTTAATTAATTAAGTTGTATTAAGTTAATTTAATTATTATTTAAATATATATATATAGATTTAAAAAAATAAAATTAATTATTAAAAAAAATTATCAAAAAAAAAAATCTAAGGGAATAGAACTATGACACACACTAAGTGAGAAAATCGACAGCATTAAAGCTTTGAAGACAGCTTTTTGAAGGAAGAGGCAATGTTACAAACATAAAATTGTATAAAATAAAATAAACATAAATAAATATAAATAAATGAATAATCAAAATGATGATTATTTAATACTCATTAGTTAACTGAAAAGGCCCAATCATGAAAGGACACCTGCCTAGTATATATATAGGGGTCCTCATTGTAACATTTAACATAACTTGTACATTTTTATATATTAATAAATTATTATTTCAAATACCTTTGTGTATTTTTACATTCAAGCCAACAAACTATAAGTTTTGTCGCTTCATTATTTAGCTCATAACATTTAGTATCAGCATCGACAATACTTGGTTTGGCTCCTCCAAACTATTCATCTTGACATTTTTACTCTAACCTTTTTTTGGAAGATTGGATTGGTGTGGGACTTGTGGGGTTCGAAAGAAGAAACAATGGAGTATCTCAACCCAAATTTTCATAATTGAGTTCACCATATCTTTGGAGTGACAAGCTATACAAGTTAGGGGTTTTGTCTAGTCCTCAACCAGTCTCAAACAAGTGGTTTTAATAAAACGGACATACCTAAAGATTGTGATGTCCAAATTACCTGCCACTTCTGGGATTTGCTAGAAGATGGACTAAGGCATTTCAGTTCAAAATTTCAAAACGTTGGGGAAATATTGGTGAAATGGAAGCGCTGAAAAATATGGTAGCCATGGTTGGTATTTTCATCTTGAAAAAAGACCTAAAAAAGACATAGGTCGGTTGGGCCCCTAAGAGGCACCCATTCAACCCCACTTGAAGGCTATATAAAGGAGATCAATTCTCCTCATTTGGACACACAAATTTTATCATTCATATCTCTGATTAAGCGAAATTACAGGAGGGCCGAAATTTCAGAAGGAGGCCGAAATTCTAGTGAGGGCCGAAATTTCAAGAACATGGTTTTTGACAGGGCACTTCATCATAATTTTGGTTACTGGTTTGGCTATTATTTCCTGATGTGGTTATTTATGATGTATTGATGAATCTGGAAACTCTCTCTATCTCATAAGGAAAGTATTTCTGAGTTTTCCCTTTGTGGATTTTTCCCTGGCTGTGTACCTAATTTTTGTGTCTTGTGTCTCATGATTTCTTGATATCTCTACTGTGAATAATTTTTACTGCTCTTTCATGCTTATGAATGATTTCCTTATAATTGTATAAAGAAATATTAGAAAATACTAATAATGTTTTGATGTTGTGGAAAACACGGAAATTATCCTAAGTTATGCCCTAGATAAAAATTCAACATGGTATCAAAGCTGGGGGGCATTGGAGAGTAGTCATAAAGGCAGTGGAGTTTATGGTTTGATTTTTTGTTGTTTAGGTTGCCAAGCGAAGATGGAAAAAGCCGAAATCAAGTTACAATCGTTTTTTTCTTTTGATCTATGACATGTATCAAGGCCGCAGTCAAGGGTGTTTTGGATGCAGGGTCAAGGCCTATGGAAGGGCTACTTCAGGGCTCAAAACCTTAACATATGCAAATTAAAGGGCTAAAGTCACATCTATGGACAGCGAGGTAAATAGGACTAAATTTATAGCATACTACAAACCTACATTCGAACCTGTAGTGTGACTGAGGTCATACGAATTTTGATTAAACCAAGATTGGAAAATCTGCTCTTTGCCAAGCATCCTCCAAAGTCTTGAGTCTGAAAGATTCGTTCCTGTGATTTCCGACATCTATACTTCTAAGGAATTCTTGTGAATCTGAGATATATTATCCCTCTGAAAGAAGAGTAAAATTTAAAAGTTGTAACACAACTATGGAACTGATTAAAGGTTGAAGAGGCACCCGAGCTCCTTGTGGCATCCTTCTGAGAGCATCTTTGTGACATTGTTCGCAACCTTATTCAAGCTTTGTGGCCACTTTAATACGAACTCTTTTGTATCATTTATAATCTATTAATATGCACCCTGTTAGTTTTTGTAGCACTGGAGGTGTTCTAGTCTCAAAACTTTGTGGAGAGGCTAAAACATAGGAGTTCTCCAAAAACCAAAAATCGTTTCTGGAAATTCCACCTAAAAGTGTTTCAATTAGACTTTTAACCAATTTTTAAATATTTCCCAAGTCTAAACTTAGGAAAATTGGTTAATTAATCAGTATTCATTGAGAAAGGTGAGAATTATCTAGAAACTCACATGGATCGATTAGGAAATAATCTCAGCCTGTGATTAAGATTTAATCTTGGTCGTTGGAGTCCCAACTGGAGATTACAAGAAGTCGATGGGTAGATGGACGAACACACTTTGTGAGACTTGAAATCGATTTCCTTGGGCAATTCGATTTCTCCAGAGAGTAGCAGTAGTTGCAGGAAGAGTTCGAGCCACAGAAGGGAAGTAGAGAAAGAGAAGGGCAGAGACAGTGAGTCTAGAGGAAGTTTTCGAATTCCAGAGAGTCAAAAAGAGAAGGTCAAGATTTTCTCCAGAAGGTTGCGCAGAGCCTCAAGAGGGCAATTTGATCCAACTGAAGAGGAGCTTGTTCCAAAACTCGGGAATATTTTCCAGAGTGCCGAATAAACAGTTTCTCAATCAGCAACAGGCAGGACAGCTAGATTGGCAATTGTTCAGGCAGAGCTTGTGAAGGATTGCGCTAGGGTGATGCAGGGCCTGCGTAGAGCTAATTGGACGGCTAGCTTTCCAGAGGCAGTGAAGTGTCGGGATTGCTCAGAGAGGGTAAATTCCCTCAAATAATTTGGCCAGTATTTCTCTTGTATAGATTCGCTAGTTTGGCAATATTTATTGTACTTATAATTTCTCATTGTTGCATAATAATAAAAACCCTCAATTGTTGCACCAGTTTTCTCAAGTTGGGTTTTTTCAGGGACTTTGGTCCAAAAATAACAGTGCCAGATTTTTATGTGTATGTGCAAGTATTTTCTCAGTTTCTAGTTTATCTTCCATAGTATTTTATTTGTGAAGATTGTAGTGTGATTTATTCGATATTTGTCATGGCAAGTAAATTGTTAATTAATTTACAGTTAGAAGAATAATTTCCAGTTGCTACAATAGAATTTCCAGAAGTGAAATTTTCACATGGTATCAGAGCGATTTTGATCAGGCCAGGAAGCTTAGAAGCAGATGCAGAAATTCATTGTTCAGAGGGAGCAGCAGGATGAATTTATGGGCGTTGTGTAGAGCCTCAGCCAAGTAGTGCGAATTGCTTGAGCAATTCGATTTTTTAGTGCAAGTTGCCAGAAAATTTTGGTTTGCCATATTGAGTGATTCCAGCAAGCAGAGGGAGTAACAATCCAGTATTTTCGCTAAGTAGATTTCTTGGTTGGGCGTAGAAGGGTTTTATAGCAGTTGCTAGAGCAAAATCGACATCAGGTGGAAGAGAAACTGCACAAATAAAGGAAAATTTCTCTCAAAGGGTTTCTAGCCTAGAAATCCAAATTTCCAGTTGCAGTCAGCAGTAGCTGCAAGCAAATTCTCACTCCCAAAGGGAGTGTGAATAGCAGATTCAGCAGTCGAACAGGGGGAAAGAGGGAGATTTTTGTCCAGATTCAGAAATGGCCACAGTTGGGCTTAGAAATTAGGATAGGTTGGAGGGAGCCTCCAACTATGTCATCTGGAAGGCCACGATATCCTTCCTGCTGGATGAATTTGGCTTGAAGACCTATGCAGACAATGTTGTGGCAGTACCAAATGATGTGGATCAGCTGAAGGAATACAAGAAAAAGATGGTGAAGGCAAAGCAAATGATCTTGGATGGAGTCTGAGACCATATAGTCTTCGCATATAGTGAACAAGAATTCAGCCAAGAAGATGTGTGATGCTCTCGCTCAGCTATATCAGAATCCTTCCGAGCAACGGAAGATGTTCCTACAAGAGAAGCTGAGAAACATTAGGATGCAAAAGGGTGAAGGCCCTTCCTCGCTAGGATTCAAGAAATTCGTGATCAACTTGCAGCCGTTGGGGAGGCACCTCAACCTACAGAGCTTGTGTATTTGGCCCTAAAGAGTGTCTCAAAGGAGTGGCAAGTCTTTGTCCAAAGTATCTTGGGTTGAGACACATTGCCTAGGTGGGACAGGATGTGGTCAAACTTGCAGCAACAGGAGATGAGGCGAGCTCTAGTAAAGAGCCCCATCAACGGAAGCAACAGTATGGGTTTGAAGGGTGAGAAGGAGGAGGAGAATGTAGCCCTTGCATCAAAGGGTTCCCGTCAGGGACAAGGGGAGAAGAAGAAGAAGAAGAAGGACATATCTAAGGTCAAGTGCTTCAGGTGTGGAGAGTTTGGCCACTACAGTATTCAATGTCCTCTCAGGAAGAAGGACAAGTAGAAGCAGGACCAGGCAGCGTCCGCAGAGATAGACAAATTGTTCTCCAAGTTGGAGGAAGACTTCGCAATGTTTGCAGC
>APFE030122701.1:0-14163 GCA_000404065.3 Pinus taeda | reverse complement strand
GAATCCTGCTTCAATAAATGGATTG
This sequence comes from Pinus taeda, assembly GCA_000404065.3. Lineage (NCBI taxonomy): Eukaryota > Viridiplantae > Streptophyta > Pinopsida > Pinales > Pinaceae > Pinus > Pinus taeda. The sequence continues at coordinate 14,138 of APFE030122701.1, read as the reverse complement.
CGAACAATGAGTAGTACATGAAGGCGATAGTGAGCAAAATGTGTATCACGTCTGCCAACACACAGAGATTGGAATCGCCATTACAGACTACAAGGGGCTTCGCGAACCTTTACCACCTTAGCCACGATCGCGTTGATAATCTGGAGGCGATAATCCCCTGTCCTTATGATAATTCGCGTAATGGGTCAGATAAGTCGCATATTTAACCACGATAAGACGCATATTTAAGGCTAGATAATCGCATATCATTTGATAATGAGCGTATACAATGCAAATAACTCGCATATCGCATAATAATTTACAAATGCGCCTCACCTAATTCGCATTTCGTGTATTTTGCTTATATAATATCGCGAGTAACCAGTGTTATGCGATTTATGTCGTTTAGATACGCGGTTATATAATGACAAATACGCGAGTTATCTTCTTCGGGTATCCAAATTATCTAGGCGTAATATACCACTTATCTACGCAATTTATAAGTTATATCCTCACATTATATGAGTTATCTACACAATTCGTGGATCTGACATGTGAGTTATCAACGGTAACATGGTTTCTTAGGTATGCGAAATATCTTGGTCGACCCGGTTTGGTTGGTCAGCTTTAGATATGCGAGGAAGACTGGAGAAATTGCAAAGATTTAGAAAGGCTATTGTCATTTCCAAAATTTGAATAATGATGGGCGCATGAGGGCCAACTTTAGGGATCAAACGCTCGATATCTCCTTGCCTTCGCTTCACAACTCCGAACAAGAGAAGCAGGAGGCGATCCCTGACACAGTCAAAACAAGATTCAATTCAGGAACAATCTAGGGCGTTAGAGCGCAAGGCGTCCGGAGGAGATTACACAAAATGATGAAAATGCAAAAGGAATTGGTGGAAGGGAGAAAAACAGAAGCGGTGGCTAAGCTTGGCCAAGATTCTTCTCCTGGGAAAAGGTGCTGGCGGGCAGTATGTCCAAACGCTGGTGGTTGAGAGCAATCTCAATTTTATAGAAGCGAAATCAAAGCATGCCGAGGAAGGAGAAGCGGATGATGCAGAAGAAGAAACCACTGAAAACAACGAAGATCCAGACAAACAATTTCAAATTTTCCTTTCACAGCATCGACTGTGGTAGTTTAGACCTCTTTCACATATTATGGCTCCCACGAAAATTCGGAAAGCTTTATATATATATATATAAGTCTCAGAAAGTAAAGAACGTTTAGTTCAGAGTTATGTGCGTGGCATTAGGAGGATGCTTTTCAACTCGATTTTTATCTCTGCCCTCGACAGAACAAGAGCAATATTCATGTCTCTGCTAATAAACTTTAACCACTCTAGGTCGCCTAATATTTCAATATAAAAAAAAATTAAGACATGGCATTGGAGGAAGTGGTTTGAAAAATCTAATGTGACGGTCACCACTCGAGCACGATTAGATTTAAAAGGAGTTATTCTTTACTGTTCTGAATCTTACTGTCTTAAATTAACCGAACCGCTTTTCAACTTCACACATGAATTTAGGGTAAAAGAGGTGTCAAATTTTAAAACCCTAAATATCGTATAATTAAACAAGTTAAAAATGAAAAACCAAAAATTATAGAGTTTCTATATCTTGTTATTTGAATTTATATTTAAATGAATTTTTCTCTGATCAGTCCATCAAAATTCAAATCATTATTTGATGTTATATTTTAATTTAAGGAATTTAGAATCATAATTTTATTGCGTATTTAAACTATTGTTTAAATTAAGTTTAAATTAAAAATTTACAAAATATTATTAAAAAATTATTGTGTTATTTATCATAAAATATTTATAAAAATTTAATTAATAAAAATTAAATTTACTTAGAAAAGGATTAATTAATGAAAATTAGATTTACTCGTCAATTATGATAAACCATGATCAAGCACAATGGTCAACAAAGACCACTATGGTTATAATGGCTACACATAGTCAACCATGGTAAGCCATGATCAACCATGGTTAGATATAATCAACCATGATCAATGGTAATGGTCAATCAAAATCTCTAGGGTTAGAATCATCTAACTTGGTTAACCATGATCAACCACCCTAAACGAACTTCAAGCATGGTCAACAATGGTCAATTAACCGTAATGGTCAATGGACATTGACTTGGTCACCCATGATGAACCATGCTAGCATATTGCCGTCAACCAAGACTTGTATGGTTGAATATGGTATGGGATAGTGGTAAATCAACATATCTATAGTGAGCCACAATGATCATTCAACATATCTATGGTTAGCATGGTGCAAAATGGTTAATCAACATCTCTATGGTTGAAGATGGTAAATCAAGATCTTTATGGTCAACCATGATTAACCATGGCTTATTTGTGATTAACCTTGACGAACAATAATGGTCAGTCAATATATCTATTGTTAGGCTAGTTTAGCATGGTCAACGGAAATCTATAAAGTTGAACAATGTCAACCATAATGATAAGAAAATGTCCCTTTGGTCAGTCATGATCAACCATGGTCAGCCATGATCAACCATGGTCAACCACAATCAACCCATGGTTAGTGCTCAACCACAATCAACCCATGGTTGGATATCATCAAATGATATTTAAGCAAATGAGTGTTTTTTTTTTTTTTTAAATCCAAATTTAACCCAATATGGCTTCCATTTAACATAAGGATGTCTCAAAGAAGATTTTATTCCACATGGCCTGATTTTTTTCCTTGAATATCGATGATGAGTAAGGTTATTCTAGGTGCCCTGGTTTTCCTTAAAAAATGGTGATGAGTGAGGGGGCCTTGGTTTTCCTTAAATATGGTGATGAGTCAAGCTGCAACCAGAGATGGTTATCCTCACTACTAGTTTCACAACTAGGTTATGATAGGTTTTCTCACCGTGTGAAAAAAATATATTTTAAGTTGTTTAATTCATTTTTATTTCTAAATTCAAGTGGTAAATTTTTACTTTTCTCTATAAATTAGAATGTAGTAAATTTTTATCCTTTTTATTATAAAAAAGCATACCCAGTAATTATTTTGAACTTTTAAAACTAATTTATAATCTATTTTTATGATATATTTATCCATGATTTCAAAGGATTCAATATACTCCAGTACCTTTAAAATTTACTTATTATAATTCAAAATCGATATCAGTGTATACCTTTTAAATACCTTGACTTTATTGAGAGTGAAATGCTACAATAATGGAGATCCTATTAACTCTTATTGTTTCTAGAGTGAGTAATAGTTGTTAAGGAATAAGGTTACACATTCCTTAGCTAGTCTATGTGAGTTACTAAATCCACAACATATCGTGGCATAGTAAAAATGTCTTACTCTTTTTAATTTTGTGGCATAGTAAAAATGTATTACTCTTTTTAAATTTGGATATGGTAGGAGTTCTAGTAGATGAGAACAAAATATTTTCACCTTTCATGATAGTACTCAATGTACCTCCATACAATCATCACTGTGTGGATATAACCATATAGTGATAATAAATTTTGACAATTCTTTCCTACTTCTATCATCCTAGAGATGTTGAAACACAGTGAACAAGCATAGGAAATTCCTATAGTGGTTCCCATGCATTGATGGTTTTTCCTGCATGGATTTCCCTTCAGCCTATGAAGTTTACAACATTTTGGAAATCCTTTTGTTTTTGGGGGCATTAAATAGTAATAGGTTTACATTGGTATGAGAGAAAACACCTCTAGCCAAATTAGTTTTCGGTGGAGGAGCTATCCCACCCCGAGCATCATTCAACTCACCTTTATTGGAAATGCTTTCTTTGTTTGATTTTTCTATGTTAATGAACAATCCCATTAAGAGTAACCCAACATGGCCATGTGTCCTACATAAAATGCCAATAGACATTCCTAAGTTTGCTACTAATCTCGAAGAAGATCATGAAACCCATATACCAGTTATAACTTATGGTGCTCATCCAACTCATTCATGTATGGTAGCATAAGGTTTCGCTTATTCTAGTGGACTCTTACCAAAGGTGCTTCCAAATGGTACATTGAATTTAAGTTCAACACTTATGATAATTTCACATCTTTAGCATAGGATTTTGTCAATCACTTTCAATTCCATGTTAGGTAGCGATTAGAGGAAGGATTCTCACCAATTTCTATCAAGATAGCTCCACTCACACATATTATAATATTCATGATCGTAGAACAAGATGAAGTCTCTTTGGAACCAAGTTCCTTAATGAATTCTTGCGTGAGTGGTTCATACAGTCCTTCATGCCTAGGATTATTGAAGATGTAGCCATGGTAGGAGCCCAAATTGAGGAGTAATGCATCATACCATGCCCATAAGCTTGACTTGTTATATTCTCAAGTAGGTACCTTATATGAGATCATTCCTAATTCTCCTCATCATCGACTGATCCTGTGAATGACAAACCAAGAACCCATGCCTATCATGTAGTGGGGAACATCTCTTCTCAAAGAATTGGTGAGCTAGCCTTTCAAATGGTTCAAATGAGTATATAGTCTAGTACCCTAGCTAGAAAGCCTCATACTCAGACTCCTAATTCTCTTGTACCCACCTTTGTGGTCAATTCAATTGAGTCCACATCAACAACAAACCTTTACAAATTAGGAGGTAAAAGGAAAGAGAATAAATCTAAACCTTTGAATGAGGAAAAAGGAGCATCACAAACCCAAGATAATGTTGTGGGTGTCTCAAAAGAGAATGAGAGGAAAAATGATTTTCCTTGTAAGGATTTGAGAAAGACCATCTCACACATTAGTGCCTATCTATAGATGAGATTCATCGACATTTCTTCCATCAATGTGTTTCTCGTCAATGTGTTAATATGACAAGTCATTTTGAAGCCTAGTATCAACACATGGTTATTAACCCTCCACAATTTCACCAAGTGTGAAGTGGGGAAGACACTTCCAATAATTCTCATAAGACTCTGATAGATCCACTAATCTGTGCATCAATCCTTCTCTTGAGGAAATTAGAATTTTTGGAGAAATGGCAGATGTTGATCACGTGTTGAGTGCTTCTCATGGCATTAAACTTAATTCTCACTCCCTTTATATGATTCAAATGGGCCCATATATCCCTAGATAATTCCTTTCTTGAGGATATAAGCATGTTTGATGAAATGGTTTTTGTTGAACTTAAGTTGAGTTCTTACCATTATGTCTAACTTGATCCTTATTCCAATGCATGTGATTCTAACAAGTCCACTAATCCTTGGATACTTTCCTCATATGTTTGGTAAAATGGGCCCTACCGAATTTGAATTGATATATTCCCATGATGTTGAAATTGACCTTTACCCTTCACCCTACTAGGATGTTAATCATTCTTGTTCATGTGACTTCATTGATACTTTGATGCATTTTCATGAAACCATCATGGAAGATATGATGATATCTAATCAACCTATGGAAGAATCACCTCATCCTTTGTCCTTTCTCCATTGTTCGAAGCACTTGAATGATGACTTGCACTTCCTCGTTTCTTCATGAAATTTCTATTGGATGAAATATCCCAACAAAACCCATGACGCACCTTTTGAAGGAAATCTTGAAAATGCTTCTCTTGATATTCCCATCAATGCTTCTAAGAAACTTTTGACTGTGAAAAACTTTATGATTCTAGCAAATTTTCCTCCTCATCAGCTCAGTACTTACATTACTCTTTTCCCCATCATTTATTCAATTCTTCCTTCCTCTAATGAAATTATTATTGGTATTATCCCCATATTGTAGAAAACTTCCCCCACGCTCAGTGCATTTATCTAGTTTATTTGATGGAATGGATTTCTAGAATCATTCCAGTTATGAAAATGAAGGGTTTTTCATGTCTATGTTGATTATTGGGATCTGTGTAAGAATAAAAAAGGTAATCTCCATATTTTCCTCTACCATATGAATTTTACCTCATGTATCTCTCACATGGGTAGCCAAAATTGTTCTTGTGATAAAGAAACACAATAGTTGTCACATTTGTGTAGAATTTAGACCATCTACTTGTACAAAGTTCAATGATCCTGGCAGGGAAATTGTTGCAAAGCCCCTCGATATGCTATCTCCTTAGAAACACTGTGTCTAATCCTCTTGAAATGGTTCGTTATATATGTATTTAGTATAGCTTTTAATTCTGCACAAGATATATATTTTTTACGTTTAGGAATTTATCAATATTATTTATTTTCAAACAATGTTTGAGCTAATAAGATCTCCTATACTAACATTCACTACTCTCTCTATTTTCTCTATGCGTATGCATGCCCCTTGTCCTTCAAGGGTGATTAAATTCCTATTGAATGCGAACTCCCATGTATGCTTGTGTTATACTTGACGACATCAACCATTAACTATGATAAGTCATACCCTACCAAACATACGTGGGATTCAACATTTAACTTTTTGTATGGGTCCATATTAATGGACAATTATTTCAAATTTTTCCTTTCTTATCCTTTTCCTCCTATTATTTTTGCAATAAATAAGTCTTAACTAAAATATTTGAGTGTTTTTTGCTTGTTAATAATATCTTTATTCCCAATTATCTCAACTTTCTTGAGGTAAATCCTTCATCTTTATTCCAAGTTGGATATTCTTGGAGGAATCTAGATGTGCACAAATCACTAGCACTTCTATCTAAATCCCATACTTGTTTATACAATGTCCTCTCCTTCCTCTACTAACTCATTATATTCATCATGGCAACACATGTGTGCTCAACAAGAAATCTTCTTCAGAGATCCTAAGTCCTTCTTTGGAAAATTTAATCCTCACTCCCAACTCTTCAACATTTTTTTCCTAGTAATGTCCTACTGGAACTACATTTTTTTTAGCAATATCTAACTTATAAATCCAATTTTTTTGAGTTATTTATCTCACAAAAAATTCCATGTGGTCATTCTCTAGTCAGAGGTTCCTTCTATGATGTCCAAATTTTGAATTTAAGCCTTGTTAAAACCTTTACACTAGAATGTTATTTATAGTCTCACCACATATATTCCAACCACACAATATGTTTTATGCATGAATTAAATTGTTGGATCAGCCCTTGATAATCACATAAGTTTGAATAGTATAGAGGAGTTATTCCTCCTTTCTCCCCACACTATACATAACAATCTTTAAAACAATTGCTTAATTACTTTTATTACGTGCCCAAATGTTTCCTCTTTTTTGAAGTTGTAGTCATTAAGAACCCTTTAAAGTCTAACTATAAGTATTTCAATACATGTAGCATCTACCAAGCCAAATTATTAAAACTATAATTCTACTCATAAAACACTTATATATAGAAATAACGGAGGAACAAAGAGTGTAAAATTCCACATGTAAGGAAAAGTAAGCCACATAGAAAAATAGACACAAATATCTAGAAGATAAATTAAGGCATTGAAGACTCTTTTATCAATTTGAAATAGAATTCCATGCATGGATGTTTCTCGGTGATATCTCCATTTCAAACAAATAGATCAAAATAGAACTAAGATGTTTTAGTTGTAGGATGCTAATTGGCCCTAGTTTTGAAGTGGCTTACAACATGCAAAAATTCACTATACTACATCTTTATTTGAAATAGATTATTCCCTCTTATATAGGTTTCACAACATAATTCCACAACTTCCCCATGGTAATATAATTATTTTACAATAAATAATTTCATAGAAATATTTTTTTATCATTAAATTTTATAGAATGAGTAAATAAAACCTAAATTTTTTTATTGTTTTTTGAAGATAAATTAATAAATATATAAGAATAATATTTTAAAATGTAATTATGATAATTATCTCTTTTTATAAAATGTCATATTTTGTAAGAAAATGTTATTTATTTTCTTCATTGGTAAAAGTTTACTCTTTCCTTATTGAATTATAGCACTAATTTTTAATTTACAATATGATGTTAGTAATAATAAATAATGACCAAGCACATTGTTGGTTTTTCATAAGTTATCTACATTTCATTTTGGACTTTACTTTTATCCTATATATGAAGAGGACTTTACTTTTATCCTATATATGAAGAGGACTTTACTTTTATCCTATATATGAAGAAAAATATTGGGACAACTCATAGAATGGAATTAACATTCTCAATGTGCGTGTCACCATCCTACCTTTTTCTATGTACATAATAGTTTTTTTTTTTAATTTTCTTTTCGTACTTATTTATTAAAATCAAAATTGAACCATTTTCCTCTTAGAATTCTTCTTCTTAATTTCTTGTTTAAGAAAATCAAGAAGAGGCATGATAATTGTAGTGTTAGGTTTTGGATAGGAAAATTCAAGTGTTGGACTTTGTGAGTGGATAAAAGATATATTTTTTTCTTGTTTTGTTGGCCTTCTTCACATAATTTCCTTGTACAAAGCCATATGACTCCATGTAGATGTCATGGCTTCGCAATTTCTATGATTCCTATGAGTTTTGAAGGTGGTGTGAAATGTTTTAAGAGCACAATCAATTGATCATTTACGGGAGTATGATAGAACAATTTGTAAGTTACAATGATGGTGATGGAGATGGGTATGCTAATGCCAATTTCATTTCCTTGACGTATGACACTGAAGGTATGCAATGAATTCCTACCAAATTGAATTATATTAACATTGTTGAGGCAAGCCTATTTTAACATCATTTTTTTAAGTGTAGTTTAGAATTGTTGTCGTAGAAAATTATAACCTATTTAATTCTTGGTAATTACATTTGTACACCAAAATAAAATTGTAGGTCCACTGGAGAAATACCCTCCCCACATGAATCCATAAATTGAATAGACTATTAAATCAATCAACCTCCTTGACAGTTCAGATAACATGTTCAATAAGCAGTCCCACTTATCTCTCACACCTTGCTATCACATACAACCAATTTTTCTAAGAGTGGAGGGCTATGATTGCCACTCTAGTTATCTGGATGATGATGCCAATTTTGTTTGCAACTGGCCAATCAAACTATCTATTAAATGATGCCAATTCTATTTGCAGTGGATAGCTTGGATTATCTCTCAGATGTGGAAAGATACTCTAGCTTTTTTCAAAGCTACACAACAAATGCACAATCCATGTTGTCAAACCAAACCAAAATACTCTAGTTTTTTTTCACAGCTACACAACAAAAGCACAATCCATGTCATCCAACCAAACCAAAAATAGTAATAAAAGCACAATCTATGGCATCTAAGTAAAAATAGTAATAAAAGCAAAATCCATGTCCTCCAACCAAAAATAGTGATAAAATCACAATCTATGTCATCCACCAAAAAATAGTAATAAAACCACAATCCATGTCATCCAATCAAAAATATAATCCACTATAGTGTTGGCTAATTTTTTTAAAATAGAAGCATGTAGATATAAAAAAGGGTCAAAACTACTTTTCATGTCATCACAGTGACATTTTCATATCCTAGTTGAGGAATTAAATAACTGAACCTAATTATAATAATCAAAGCGCCCTCAGACTCTTGAAATAACCTATGTCAATCTTCTCCTTTAATAGGCATCACTATGAGTTAGTTATTCTATATGTTAGTCTTCTCATCTCATAGGCATCACTATGAGTTAGTTATCCTATATCTCAGTTTTCTCCTCCAATCAACACTAAGAGCTATCCTATGTTAGTGTTATACTATGGGTGTTTCCACCTAATGGTCAATGCCTAAACTTCTATTTGTTAAACCACTCACATTTTTATAATCTACAAAACAATTAGGTACATGGCAACGACTTCAGGAATGTTAAGATGAGCTTGTGTCAACACTCTTTGACAAATATCTAAACACCATGTTTCAAAATCTCAAGTTGTTTTCTTTACCGCTTTGCTCAACTAGCAATGTTCTCTTCTCATGTTCCTACCTTTCTTTCTTTTTTAACAAAGATATCTACTAATTTTGCTATGAAATTAGTTAAAAATCTCAATGACTCTCTTACTACTCCATTGTTAATTCTTTTTTGTGAGCCTCTATAATTCGTTCTTTCCTTTTCCACATTTGCTCAAAATGTGATTTACTAGTTTCTTAATGCGAAAAGCACATATTCCAATATGTTGATGAATTATTCAAGCCCTAATACAATTGAAGCAATTGAATTAAATTCTTGACTGTCACAAGTATAATATTTCATCCAAGGCATCCAAAATTCGAATATGATAACTTCTTGGAGCCTATCATAGCTCTGATACCAAAATCAAAATGGACCCACTCGCAATAATATTGTTTATGCATGCGCACAAGTGTGCCATTGACTTGCAAAAGGCAGTGGTCTCACAAGCAAGCACGGGGGCAGAGGAGGTCCTACCAGATGAATCTCATGTATGGGTGGAAAAAGGTAATAGACAACGAAGGTGAAACTTAACCCAAGAGCTTATTTATCTTTCTTGGAAAGTACAGGTATGTGAAAATACTCCTCGATCAAACCTGTTGACCTGAAAACTTAGTCATGTTTTATAAAATTCGAACATGCGTTCGCAAGTTCTTTAAGAGGAAAAAATAGAATAACTAAAGTGGTAATGATAACCCTAGACTCATAAGAGTAATTGAAATTTTCGTAGTAGGCTGGGGCATGAAAACAATATTACTGGTGGATTTGTAATGAATAAAAATGCAATGTTATTTTCTTCTAAGAACAGTGTGAGTAGTAAACCTATAACGATTAAATTATATTGGAACCTTTGTACTAATTATTGTGTAACAGTGAAAAAACAATAAAAATAATATTAACCTGAATGCCACCTATAGCTACGGACTGGTGGAGTAAGCTGAATGGCTTAACTTGTAAGTTGAGAGACACCAGAACATGTGAACCTTATTTTTCCAAGATGGGACACTTGTGTGAGTCAGAGTGAAAAAGAAATGATTTAATGTGTGAGGAACAAACTAAGCCATAGGTTGGGGAACCCAGACAATATAGCAAATTCAACTAAGTTATATTATTCTTCTAATGAAAATTAAGTAGCAGCCTAGACTCCTAACGAGAAACCCTGATGAAACCTCCAGGCTTAAGCAGGAGTGGCATTCGGGGAATGAAACTCTAACAAAACCCTGACAAGGATTAAATCCCATCAAGTTCGTTAGTAAAAGTGGAGCGATATTAAGAGAAAATAAAATAGAAGAATCTCTATTCATCAAATAGTAAACCCTACCCATTTCCTAAGTTATAAACTCATCGACTATAAAAACAAAATAACCTTCAAACAGAGACGCATTTTCACAAGTGAAAATGATCTCAAAAACTTATCAGTACTCAAGGTTTTACAGCAAAAGGAAATCATAATATTCTACACTTAGTAAATCAAGAATAACAATGTTCAAATAGTATCCAGAGAAATGCTTACAAGTCAATTTAAATAATAGAGAATGCAACCTATGTGTAAAATTCAGAATAAGACTTTTGTAGAAGGAAACAAGATAATATTTATGACTTCAAGAAACCATAAATAAATTAATAATACAACTATGATTAAGGCTATAAAATGTCCACAGCTTCCATTCAAAGTCCATAAGAAAAAAACATATAACTTATACAGAATGTCTACAAGGATCGAGGCTGCTTGACAAGTCTCACTTCTAGAAAGGAGATTAAAAATACCAATAATTTACCGGCAAGGAAATTACCAGGCTCTCGGCTAGAAATACATAACTACAACACTGTAGCCAAGAGAGCAACCTGAGTAGCAGGTCTGCAAAGAAGATTCGTAAGGTTTTAGTGAGGCTTTAGAAGAATCTTCCCCTCTGAGCAGCCATATAAAACAAACAATAGAACGAAGCAGAGCACTCAGAACTCTATGAAAGCAAAAAGAAACTGTCATATACCAAATGGGAAACACCTCGTACCATTTCTTACCCAGAAAAATTTTGTACTAGTGAATGCTAGATTCCACAAATGTCAAGGGATGGTAGCATATAATTTCTCGCATTAAAACCCGTTAAACACTAAGAACATGGGAAAGGAAAGTGATTAGTATCATACAACCTAGTGTTGAAGAGAAATAAGGATAAGAAAAAAATAAAACATGATATTTAAGAGAATTATACCACCGAGATTGAATTGGGAGAATTCAACCGCTTATTGTTAAAAAAGTAGCTCCATCTTTCATGGCTGGCCCCTGAGAAATATTTCCTTATACTTCCAAAGAATCGGACAGAGGTGGTAGGAGTAAATCTTGAACAGGCGCCAAGAGTTTGGGGAAACGAATGAGCCAAATTCCAACAACCCTGAATTGGTAAATTTTCCGAACAGATCATAGCCCTTAGATCAAAGAGCTGAGCACACCACCATTGATGGAAGGGAAAATCTCGAGGCATACAGCTAAGGGGGGGTGGCCTGCTCGTGCCACAAAGCCATGGCAGAGCTAGAGTGAATGTTAAAAAAAAAGCAAGCGAACAGTCCAGAGATAGTTAAGCCTTGGTTAAAATTAAATTCATCACATTAGTTAGTTATGGGTGTTTAATACAGGTATAATACAAATGGATAAGTGTTCCTTATAGCACGGATTATGTGTACAATAGTCGTATTAAAATATCAGGGTAAAGATTGAACAGTAAGATTTAAACTCGGACCAAAACCCAAGTAATAAATTTGTCGGAATAGTAGTTTAATTTTCCAAGCAAAGTTTCCCTGGTTTCATTTGTTTTTATTTATTTTTATTGCTATATTTAATCCAGTTTTTATTGATTAATGTTTAAGATGGAGGTATGAAAATTTTGAATCTAATACACAATATAAATAGATGGTACTTTTAACAATAGGTGATATTTTTATGTTAACAATAGGTTGACTTAGGGTTTTTATTTTATCTTTCAAACACAAAACACAACTTACTATCTATAGTGTTGTTTTGTTTTTGTTTTTTTTCTAAAATATAATAGGAAAGCTATTTTAGGTCATTTAATTTGTTTTGTTTTTAAGATTTAAAATAAAAATTATTTGATTTCTGATTTCACATTGATCTTTATTTTAAAAATATATATAGGTTATATATAGTGATGTAAAATTAAAATTCTTGTAATTGGGTATGAATTTTATTTGTGATGAGGGAAATTAATGGTGATTATGTAATCTATTCATGTGATATTAGTTAATCATTAATATTAAATATTTTATTTTTTTCCTCTTTTCATGATCATTTTATAGTTCTTTCATTTAGGAGATAACAATTAATCAAATTAATTTAATGAGGAAATTAATATTATTAAAATAAAACTAATGACACAATAGTTAATGTGAAGCTTCTATAGGTTCTAAGTGTTTTAATCTAGCTCAAATAGCATATGTAATGATCTGAAATGGAAACACATAAAATATTTACTTATAATAATGTTAGTACTATAAATAAACAGAATGAAATTATATCTAATTATTTTTTCATTTTATGTTTTTATTAGGAGGAGGAGGGGGGGATGAGATGGAAGAGGAGAAATAGGCAGAGGTTGAGGAGGAAGCGTAGGAGTTTGGGGAGGGACAAGAGGATGGGAAAAAGGGGGAGGAAGGGGGGAAAGGAGGTAGGGGAGGAGGTGGAGGGGGAGGAGGAGGAGGAAGAGGAGATGGGGGAGGAGGTGGAATAGGTAAACAGGGAGGAAAAGGAGGGTTGGGAGGGGGAGGAAGTGGAGGAGGCTGTCAGTGGGAGAGGAGCTGGAAGAGGTTGAGTGGCACGACAAGGACGAGGAGGTAGTAGGGGAGGGGGTGAATGCGGATGAGGAGCAAGGGAGGGAGAGGTGAGAGTAGGGGGAGGATGTGGGGAGAGAGAAGAAGGTGGAGTTAGGGCAATGGGGAGGAGGTAGAAGGGGGGAGCCAAAGGTGAAGGCGGGAGAGGGGGGAGGAAGGAACAAATATGGAGGTGGGTGAGGAGGGAGGGAGATGCAAGGGAGGAGTGTGTGGGCAAGCTAGAGGAGGAGGAGGAGGTTGGGGGTTAAGGGGACAAGAGGAGAGTTTGGGGGGAAATAGGGGCTTGATGGGGTCGAGGCAGGAGGAGGGGGAGGAGGAACAAGGGTGGGGTGAGGGGGGGCAGAGGAGGAGGCGGGGGTGGGGAAGGAGGAAACAGAGGTGGAGGAAAGGGAGGAGGGAGGGGGATGCAATGGAGGAGTGGGTGGGCAAGGTGGAGGGCGAGGAGGAGGCTTTGGGGGGTGGGCGGAAGGGAGGAGGAGGAGGACAAGGAGGAG
>APFE030122696.1:19117-52845 GCA_000404065.3 Pinus taeda | reverse complement strand
TCCTAGATTAGCTCCAGGTTGTTGGGAGGGAGTTAATGCCGCCTATATTTGATGTGAGGGAGTTATGAGGCTGTTAGATTCTCTATGCTATATAACAGGCAATCATTCGGATGATTTGCTAAGAGAGTGTGAGGATTTCTTGATGTAATCTCCAATTTATTTAATATATTCCTGATGCCTATGTTTGGTGGACGTAGCCCAGATTGGTTGGGTGAACCACGTTAATTCTTGTGTTTATGTGCTTGAATACTGCTGTGTGTTTAATTTATTTGCTGTGCACCTGATCCAACACCAATCTTCTAAATTAAGCGAAAGTTCCAAGACACATCCATACACCATTACATCACTAACCCCACTAATGGGGCATTAGAGCCACTGCTCGCTCCTGAAAGAAAAGACTATAGACTCTCAAGACTATGTGGGAGGAGCCAAGGTGAAAAGTCTTTTTCATGTACAAATGAGTGGTATATATATCCGAGAGTGAAACTCTCCCTTCTAATTGTTCCACTTCCCTCATGACTATTTGACTTACAAGACTCTTCAACATTACATGTGGATCTCTTGGACTTCCACGTTACATTGCATTGATTACAACAACATGGTCCATAGTAGTGATGTGGCTGAGATGACTCATGACACAACTCGACACGATAGAGATAGTATGTTTGTGTTGCTAGTGGTTTCCATGTCGCATTGTAGTGTTGTTGAGTAATGAATGCGGCTCTTGGTATATCATGGCTTCAACTCCACATGGCAAGGTGTGTAGAGTCTTTGATGGTCTTGGTGTTTTCTTGATGTTGCACGTGCTTGTCTCTCCTTCGGTTGTACTTCGCATGCTCCATGTGTTTTTCCGTTTGCGAACAAGTCTCCTAGCATGCACTCCTTGTTCATCTCGTTCGTTGCTGCGTCATGTCTCATCCATGTACCTGTATCTTCAATCACTCATGACGAGACACCATCAAATCCAAAAAGCTCCTACTCTACAATGATGCATTATCTTTAGTTTTTGGATGTAGGTGACCAGTAAAGAGGATAAGGCTCTCAAACCACGTGGATCATATTTCTTTCCGGGATGCAAGCTCTAGGCACTATCAATGAAAATTGTGCAGAGGTCACTCAGAGGCTGGGATGAGCAGTTTGGATTAGTAGTGACTGTTTGCACAATCTCGCTCAGTTGGAGGTAAAATATGCTCAATGTTTCGATAGAGACAGTGCAAGCAGCAAGGGGACACTCAGAGTGAAAACTACGTAGATTCTCTTGGGAGGCTTGCACCGAGCTACGGGAGGCTGCTAGCCAAAAACTGTGCAGACCTAGGAGGAATTCCTATAGGACATCCCTACGCAGTTTATGGGCTAAGAAGGATGTTAGGCAGCTCATGAAAATTTTGCAGTAGCAGGCTAACTCTTAGGGTGGTTAGCTCATAGAGTTGCGCAAATTTCGAGGATAGTGCAGTGACAGGAAACGGGAGTCTGTCCTGCATGTATGCGCAATTTATTTAGTCATATGTTTTTCACCTTTCTGGGTGATAGTCAGTTGGGTCAACTCAATGATTGCATAATATAAACTATTTGGGAGGCAACCTCAACTTTGTGTAATTCTGGGTAGCAATACATGATCATTGAGAGCTAATACCATGCAATGCACCTCAATGAGGGTCCGGCTGTTTGAGGGTGGGCCGGTTGACCGAGTTTCAAAAAAATGACTTTTTGTGTGAATGAGTGACTTTGTACATGCATGACCTTGTGAACACACACTCAACATGACTTGATGACAAGACACCTCAAACTATCAAGACAACATACAGTCAATGTGACTGACTAATGGGTGCGAGCAACAAGTGCAACACTTGTGATAGATCGTTGAATGACGACGACAACACTTGCATGATAGTGCTTACAATATCATGTGTGAGTGTGATAGATGTTTACATAGTGAGCAAAACTCAAGCACAACCTTCAACATCACTAGAACGAGTTCGTAAGAATGAAATACCAATCAACATGCCGAAGATGACCATTGGTCAAACAAGTGAAAAGGAAACAAGACATGTAGAAGAAACACATAAAATGACTTTTTCTTGTTTGTACACATGCATGTTACTTAGGGCAAGATGATATGACAATGGCAAGAAATCCCGTAAACTCAAGTAAGAGGTGTACTTTGAAAGGTGTTATTTACTTACCATACTTACCCTCAAGATGATCATGCATCTAACGGAGTTTTCATGGAGCCCTATTTTTTTCCATTACTTGGTTACTTGGTCCTTCTCCTCAACTCCTTGCAAGCGATTTCAACATGTCACATTTTCTTGTAGTCACTGAGAGGTAGATCTATGCAATTTAACGGGCAATGACTGCTACCGGAACGAGGCCCTAGGAGGCTCGTTTGCACAGTTTCTGCATGAAAGACAGATGAGGTAGCTTGGAAAACATTGCGTAGTTTTGAGGCATAGGACACTGTTGCGGGATGGGGGTCCTCGGAGGACACTGATGCGCAATTTCTAAGTGAAATGCAACTAGACTGCTCTGTGCATTTCTAGAGAGCAACGATGGCTCCCTGACTTCTCTACACATTTTTGAAGAGCGGTGCTAGCTAGGGTCACTGAAGGGTGCAGGGTTTTAATAAGCAAGGGAGGTTGGTGTCTATGCGGGTTGAAAGGTTTCAGTAAGCAAGGGAGGTTGGTGTCTCTATGCACTATGGGGTTTCAACACGCAAAGGAGGAATCTTGATTGTTGCAGAAGCAAAGGACATAGTTAAGGGAAGCTAGATGAGGCTAGGTTTCTTGGGAAAATGGCTAAGTGTGAAATCAGTGAAACATATGTAAACATTGATAGGACTTGACTATGATCGTACATGAACACTTAGTGACACAACGTATACCATCCAGAATGCATAATATATATTTTGCCAGAAAGAATAAGACATATTTTTCTTGATGCAACAACCTTTGCAACAAGAGTGCTTGAAGTGAGAGTGAAACATGTTTATGCCATGATAACCACTCATGCGCACATGCTTTCCCTTGAAGAAAACAACATTCCCTTTGCATGAAAAACAACAACCCCTATAATGACCGAAAATGAAACACGTTGCATAAGATGAGAACACAGAAAACTCTTTGGATGAAGGAGGGGAGCTTGAAATCATTAGCTTACCAATAAGTGACCGAGGATGATTGATCGCATGATCTCAGGTAGGCTCCAAAATTTGCATGCAGGCCAAAATTTTGGATGGTGATGTAACCACTACAATAGGGGCCAACACTCTTTTCAATGTTGATTGCAAGTTTTTTCGTGATAAGAAGTTGGAGAAAATGATGAGACTTAATGATTTGTTAGAGGTATTAAACATGTTGTTGTAGATTATTGTTCATAACATAGTTCAAATTAAAAAGGACACCATGTGTGACATTATAGATTGTTCACAAAATGCACAATAAACATTTAAATATCTCCAAATAGAGTCGTAGTTACAAAACAATGAACTACGAGAACTAAAGATGAGTTGTAATTCTAAACCTGTTTTTGTTACAAACAACCTATTTGAGCATGACTCAGAGATTGATTAGTAGTTAGAAAATGATAAAGGAGTAGTTTAATGCACCAATAAAGCAAGGGTCTGTAAGGGTCATTTCCATACATATGTGAAAACTATAATTCCCAAAGCATACGCTATGCGTTGTTAAGAAATCATGTACAACAAAATAGAACTTGTGTGGGATATTATAAAGATGTATTATTTCATGTTTCTGTTTTTTAAAAGTATATATAGTTTTGTAATACCATATTTTTGGATGATGTTGTCCCATAAAAAATTAGAATATTTCAGTAGTGTGACAAAATTGGACATGAGAAAGATCACTATTATGATCTTAAACCTTGTGAATATTGTGGAAAGAAGAATCAACATTCAAACAAATGTTTCAAGCATCAGACTACTACACGAGAGAAAATCAAATTTGGATGGATTGCTTCTTGGGATTGGTCTAAAATGCCAGGAATATTTAGAGGTAATACCACATGAGATGTTCTAGAATATTGAATAGCCTTGCAATGAAGAGTATTCCATCTTCTCACCCTATACCTGACAAGGGGGAGATTGATGGAATTGATGGTCTGCTATAGGTTCAAAGATTTGTCAAGCGAGCCCGAGACATAGATAATCAAATTTGATTTCTACAACCTAGAGTCTGAGTTCATAAATCAAATTTAGAGTTGTATAGTTTCTTATTTATGTTCTATGAGAATGAGCATGATTGCATGTTTTTCGCATGCTGAGATTTGTGAAGGAACACTTCCACTAGTAGAAGATTCCAAAATAGAAATTGTTCATGGAACTATTTTGATAGTTCAAAAGTTGGCTTATTTTAGGAACTTCTATGATAGTTCCAGAGTTGATAGTCATCCTTAAACCATCATTGGTCGAGACGTTGAGTTCTCCCATATTTTGTATTATTTATGGTTTTCTCTTAAAATCTATCATCCTTAGTTTGTGGTCATCCTTATGTTAGTGTTAGTTAGTTATGCCTCTCACTAGTGATCAAATATGCTTTTACCAAGTTTTGTTAAGGGTCTCAAAGTCAAATTTTATCATGTCACTAGGTTTTCATAATAAAATTTGGTCACTCGTTGTTCTTTCAAGGTCACTATTTCTCCCTTCACTTGCTCATGGTCTTCATCACTCATCATGGTCATTGCCTTCTTCGAGGTATCATATCTTCAATCAAGTGCCTGGGTCATGAAATGGTTAAATTCCTCATTTTAGGTGATGGTCTAGGGTTTCACTCCATGTGTAATCATGATACCATATATCAAAACAAAAAACATGTCCATCATGTGAGTCAGTGAGTAGAGGGAGTTAGCAGTTTAGAGAAAGAAAAATAAAGGTAAAAGTAGTGTTTCATTTCAAATAAGACAATGTTATAGTACATTACCTCGTCTCATCATTTCTGAAAGGGACATATGTTGGCATTCCACTACTAAAGCAAAGATCAACTTTAAAGCTACAAAGGACAATCCAAAGCATCAAAAGGGTTTCATTTTGGAATTCACAGGTTTAAGCATCTCCTTTGCAAGTAAATAAACATTTCGCACCTCTTATGCATCCTTCATTTTGAATAACTTAGTGAAAATCCCTCTCCTAGGGTTGTGTTTTTGGTCTCTAAATGATTTTGCTTTATTTCAGTAAGCAAAATCCTATGTTTTATGTTCCATAACCCCCACACATACCTTATATACCCCTGCAAACCATTTCCCATACCCATTCCCTTCATTTCCCCTCATTTTCCCTTAACCGTAGGTCAATGCTATGTTTTTGCAAATTTCTAGGCTAGGATTGTGTTTTGGACTTTTTCACACCTTTCCCTCACTCCTTTCAAGAAGGTATACCTCCCTATACACCTTAATGTCTACCTCTACCCTCCAAAATTTTCTCACAAATTTAGACACCCTTAAAACCCTCCATCTCCCTCCATTTGTAAAACAATTCCTTTTCTCTTTTACGCCATTTGCTGCACATAGGGACAATTTTGTTTCAAAATATTTTTCTGACCAAATGGAGAAGCATTTTACAAAATTGAAAGACATTTTTGTCAATAATAGTCCAAGGAACAAAAATTTCCTTCAGTCTATGTACATGTGTTATGATTTGAGAAAAATACCCAAAATACACTTGCTCCGGGAGAGTTGCTCAATGTTCTAGTGACCAACTACAAACTTGGATTCTAAATAAATGGGAAAGTATTGTTGAAACACAGAGGAGCTCATTGTTAAAAAAATTCCAAAGAAAAAAAAAATATCTTGGATTTTTGAAATTATTTATGGTTAAATAGATATCGCTCCACCTTTCATCCCTATTTTCGCAGAAATTTGTCAATTTTTGGCATAGTCACCCTGCCAAAAGCGTAGTGTGGGCTACCTGCACTTTTCTTGGAGGGCTCTAAATGACATAAAATCTACATGATTGGATATATCTTGAGTTATACATAATCTTTGAACACTTGGTAGACCAAATCATCAACTTTTACAAGGTGAAAACAACCAAAACCCACCTAAAAAACACCTTTCTGTCCTGTTTTTTGGAGGCCACAATACACTTTTTTACCAGTCTTGGGAGAATTGATTTTTGAGAGAATATACTTTATCATTTTTAGTGATTGTTGCATCCATTGTGTAGTAGACAGAAATCTATTTCCAATGAGCTATCATGAGTCCAGTTTGGATTTTAGCAAGACCTCCAAAAGTGACTTGCAATCTCACGATGTGCTTTTTGCAGTCAACATTGTGCTTTTTCCATATTTGTTGCACTTTTTCCAGGAGGCTAGTTTCTTCATCAATTCCACCTAGTTTGATTTTTTCACTTACGTAAATGATGTAAGTAAGTAATCCTAGTGTAAATATGATGTAATAGTGGGTGATTAATCTTTGTAAGTGGTTTTGATGCAAATTTGGCCTCATTTATGAGAGTGGTTGGAGTCAAATTTAATTGAAGAAGTTGTTTTTAACTTCCATATACAATAGGGTTTGGTTATAACACCTCATGGAGCAGTTCCTAAAGTCATAGATTCAACCAGTGAGGGAAGGGATATATTGTTTTGGTCTTTAAGTATCATTTTCTCTGTCATAGAATAGGTTGGACATCATAGTAAAGAACTACCGTAGCTTGTATTTGGACATTTCCTCGAAATCAAAGGATACACTTTGCAGCTATTATATAGGAATTCATGTGCAGTAATTTTGTGACATTATTTTTTCTATGTTATAGATTTATATGAAAGATATTCATCTTCTCTTTCCATTCATTAGTCCTTCAGTGGTTCTCCTTAATGTTATAAACATAATTCTTTTCATAAAGCTTTGTTTTTATGGGAATATCATTATATGTTAATTTTCTTCCTCTTTAATGAATTCATGTGCTCATGCTCATTAAGACCCTTTTGCATCTTCTAGACACTACACTACACCGACAAACCCTAAATCCATCACAGTATTATTGCTACCTTGCTCCTCCATATCTTTGCTAATGTAACCCTTTGATCCTTTGACCTAGCTACCTTGTTTTTCACCCTTATCTAGCATCAAACCCTAAGAAATTTCAAACCCTATCTGAGCCTAGTGTACCTAGCCTAAAATCTATTCCTTTTCCAGTCAATTCATTGGCTGTGATCATAGAGAGAGCCGTGTTTGGCTTGGTAGGGTTAGCTAGCAAACTGAAAGCATGGCCTACGGTTACCTCTGTTGATCTCCTCTTAGCCTAGGAAACTATGGAGCATAACACCTTGAAAATAATTTCTGAGAGACATTCAACTCTTGGTTGAGGTTTATTTTTGCATTTATAGCTCTCATTCTTGGACTTTGATACATCCATTCAAAATAGGAGCGAATGTTAAAAACATAATCCTTGAGTTTTGATTTCGGTTAGTGTGTGTTATGGTGATTAGTTATTGGAGTCCAAAAAGACTCAAAAAATAAATCAACTATTTCTTTATGTATTTATATGTACACTATGTATATCATTCTTTAACACCATCATTAATAATATATTTGAATTGGTTTCCAATTTGTTTGTCTAGCAATGATGATGATAAATGAGGGTTTCCTTTTAAACAAATTGTTAAGAGGGAGATGGGTTTATTTAACTTAAAAATGATATAATTTTGTAATCTTCTCCATGCTATGTACAAACCTTATTCAAGTTCAAGTAAACTTCTCCATTTCTTTATTGTAAGTTTCAAAGCAACACTCATGTATTAGTGCCAAGTGTTGGTCAATACATAAGTGGTAGTTTTCAATTAGACCGGTGCAAGTCAATTTAATTCTCATTTTAAAATACAGAATCCACTTTTGCAAATAAACTCCCAAGTTTATTTCTTTTGTTTGGAAAGGATTCAGGGACTCCAAATAATTCTACTACGCAACAAAATTTCATGTCCTGTAAGTGGTTTTGGTGCTAGAAATTGACGATTTGAAGTATCATGATCTTTTGAACCTAGAGTTTCCAATCAAAAGTCTATTTAGACAGAAAATAGTTCGAGAATTTTGAATTCCCAAAGTAGTATCAGTTCTTTAAGAAAAATCTCCTTTTCCTTTTTTGCAACAAATTTAATGTCCATCTCAATTTTTGGCCAAATTTATATAGCTAAATATTTGAATACTAAAAGTATAGGGGAGTTAGAATTTATTTTGGTAAGCGATTGTTATGTAAAGCATGTATAGTTGGACATACATGACTACATCCAATAGATGTTAGCAGTTAGTCATAACTCATCATCAAACTGGGGTTTTTATTCTCTAGTTATTTTAAACATAATATTGATTTAATTTCTCGGTTAGTTGAAGAACTCCATGACTCTTTCACAAAGCTCAACCCCCTGTTTTTCAACAACTTATGAGTATGAAAAAATCCTAGATTGACCTCAAAAACCCTAGAGCTAGTATACCTAGCCTAAAATCCATATCTGATCCAGTCATCTTGACTAGGATTCACAAGGAGAGAACCCTCTCCTGGCCTGGTAGGGCTATCTACCAGGTTAAGCATGGTTTGTGGTTACCCTAGGATTGCCTCTTTCAACCTGAGGTCAATCTAGGCTCTAACAAAAGGATCAAACAAACAAACCATATGGTGTCAAAGGGAAAGGACAAATCAAGGCCTACAACTCTTTTTATCCCTTGGCCAAATTTGATACAATTTGCTCATTATGTAATGATAATGGACATAATGAATAAAATATCCCCCTCAAAAGAAGAAACACAAAAAATGAGAATCCCAATACGGATAAAAGTGGCCTAGCTCTATGTGCTCACAGTGATGAAAATCATTGGTTTGTGGATAGTGGATGCTCCAGACATATAACAGGGGACAAAAGGAATTTTTTCTCATTGAACAAAAAGGAAGGAAAGGTATCCTTTAGAAGTGGATCTGTCAAAATTGTTGGAAAAGGAACTGTTGCCCTTATTAATGGAAAAGGAAAGGCTGAAAATGCTATTAGTAAACGGGCTTAAACACAATCTCCTAAGTGTTATCCAAATCTGTGATCAAGGACATAATATTGGCTTTAGCACTAAAGATTGTGAAATAAAAAACTCTTCCTCAGGGGAACTTGTGGCGAAAGGAGTTACAACATCAGATAATGTCAACATTTGAACAAAATTCAAGAAGATAAATGTTATTTAAGTCAAACAGATGAAAGTTGGTTGCGTCACAAGTGACTTGGACATACAAGTTTCAATAACTTGATCAATATCAGCAAGCTTAATGTAGTACGAGATATCCCAAAGTTATTCAAGCCAAATCAAGGAGTATGTGGTCCATGTCAATAGGGAAAGCAAACTAGAACTAGCCACAAGACCAAGGAGTTTTCTACATCAAAATCTTTGGAGATCCTCCTTGTTGATTTATGTGGACCAACTAGAACTCCAACACTCCAAGGAGAAAGGTACTTTGATTTATTTGTTGATGACTATACTAGAATGATGTGGGTATATTTCATAAAATATAAATATGAAGCAATTGAGTGTTTTAAGAATATTAAAGTTTTTTGTTATAGACATATTTGGGAACTGCAACCCCAACCTTATATGTCGATAAACCAAGGGATATTTAACCCCTAAAAGTGTTGCTTCATACACTAAAGGATCATGGTCAACTGATTACATCATTCCCCAGAAGTTCAACCTAAAAAACCACTCAGAACTAGCCAAAACTGGACAATACTGACTACTTCACTGTTAGGGTGTGATGCATACTGACTCCTACACTAGCCAGGTGTGATGCATACTAAAGAGGCCTTCTATGGGGTGCGATGAGCGAGAATGGACAAATGTCCGAGACAATTTTCTAAGTGGGTGCTCATGGCATCTTCTAGAAACTTCTCCTATGACACTTGCCTCTCTGAATTCACCCAGGGTTGAGTAAGAGATCCAAGAAATCTCCAAGTGGAACGAAGAACAACAAGTGGAATGAGACTAATCAAAAACACAGAGATGACTCACATCCTTGTAGACAAATATAAATGGATTCCTCATCTAAGAGATCTAGAGGCTAGAATTTTGTAATTTGTAACGAAGTGTTGATAGTTTGTCTTTGAGAAGGAGTATTGTATTGTTGGGTGATCTTGCTTTTCATGAGGTGAAGAGGGCTTTGATGTTGGGAGGATGATGCTAGATCAGACAGCTGGGTTGTAATTCTGATGCAGGGCATCCCTGCAATTACTCAGAATCTTTTTCTCTCCTCATGCATATGAAAACATGCGCCTTAATTTAACAACCTTATTCAATTCCATATCAAAAAGCGTCATCATAATTTGTAGCTTCATGTTCCAGATTATCCACAATTTCCAGTTCAGTCTGTCGATGTTTCAAACCCCAAAGGGGGTCCATCATCAGGACAACTCTGAAAGATAGAAATGAAATGAATGAAAGATCTTTCATTCATTTCATTTCTATCTTTCAGAGTTGTCCTGATGATGGACCCCCTTTGGGGTTTGAAACGTCGACAGACTGAACTGGAAACTGTGGATAATCCGGAACATGAAGCTACAAAAAACTTCCACAGAAGCTTCAAAGTCATCATAATTGTTCGCTAATACACGAGGGCATTTGAATAACTAACCAGAACCTCAATAGGATTTTTCACGACATTCGTAGAATCTCATACATGCATAACTTGCAAGCTTTTGACTTTGTGCACCTGTTGTCAAGGATCAAATCTGAGAAATAGAATGGCTTATGTTAAATGAGCATCCTATATTATGATGTCGAAGCGGCCCTCATCAGAAGCCAACTCACCGAGAATAACGATAGGATATATCTTTCAATTGCTTTGGAATTACCAAGTTGAAGTATACAATCGTTGATGCTTGAATACAATGAGTATTACGGTACAATTGTCCTTACAACGACGTTCAGGAATAGCTCACACCTGCATACGCCTCAGACTTACACGTTGTGTATCAAATCGCCCCGTCATCAGCAAGCATGCTCATCCAACAACAATATAAAGTGCTCGCCTCTGCTACCAGACCACGACCCACACGCTCAGCTCCATAAACCTTCAAAGGGTTTGCGCATACGATTCCCAACTCACAACACCTTTATGTATTAACCTCTGGCCGCGCCTCATCCTCATTCCGCTGTCCACATATACAATTATACATACAGTGGCCGGCTAATTAAATTGGTTTTTCCTTTAATTCAATCTCAGAACGCCATTGTGCGTTTCCCCCACATGATGCTTATCGACGCCACTTGATTCTCCACGGATCGAGCCAGCTCTATTTCAAACAACCAAATAATTCCACAATGGAACTGCCACCTTCCGACTCGGCTTTCCAACGTTTCAATATTATACCATTACTCTACGCAGACAGAGTATCAACCGAATGTTCCTTATTTTTCTCGGTAGATTTCAAAAGGCGATTATATAATAAGAGTTTTAACAGTCATTACATTAGCACGCCAATCAACCTCAGTTGCGCATTTCGACACTAGAGAACATAAGTGCTTCGATAAAGGATCGAGGAAGCTGTCCCAAACCTTATACCATCAGCTCAAATATATATATTTTTTTTCTATAGAAAAAACTCTGGAAATCTCCGCCGGAGGCAGGATTGCACATGGAGAATCAACAGTCAGTCTTCTCAAGATTTATAGAGCCTTTCCTTCTTCTGGAAGATTTATGAACCCAGAAAAGTTCAAAGAATTGGTTTGAGCTTATGAGGTCTCAAGCGATCCATAGTGAAGGGAATTGTAAGATAAAATAATGTAATACGAAGGATCTTCAGAATTTGACGATTCTATGCAGCATAAAATATCAACATCAAGATCAATTTTCTTTCATCTGAATACCACACTTATCATATTAATAAAAAACACTTACAACCTTTATTTGCGGCCAGACCTTCAAGGTTCATGGCCTTACAATTTTCCTGAAGGCTCCCAATCAGAAACCTTTCACACTCTCTGATGAGAGCTTTCGCTGCCTCATTTTTTTATAATGATAGTAGATATGCTTTACATAATGATTGAAACATAAAACTTCTACATGGAATGCATTCACCTAAAAAACATCTTGAGGCTTTATTCCGTCCTTTTTTTCCTGTTCTAAAAACAAGAAAAGCCTCCTTATCCCTTAATGACCCACATTCACTGCTTTTATGCCTAAAAGCACTCCTTATTTCCTATTTTTTCATTTATTTACTTTGGAAACATCACACTGACTTGTAACTTAGGAAAATAATTCTAGAATGCTCGACCCCCTATGACTATTATTTACAATAATTGCTCTTGGGCTGAATGCTCCCGCATCAGACTCCCAAGGTAGAAAAATTTCATGATCTCCTGATCATGTGGATTGTGGTCTTGATCTTCCTGGATCCCATACTTTGTTCTGCAACCGTCCAAATGCTTTATTCCTTTGCTGCCACTACATTTCTGTTGTCCTTTCCTCCATTTTCTTCTTTCTGCCAATCCGGTTCAAGTTCTGATTGAACTTCTTGCTGCTATTTCTATTTTCCTCCATTGGTATTGTTGCATCATCAGCTGCCATATTTCTTCAATTTCCATGTTTAGCTTACTGCTGTTGTTCACAATTTCTGTTAATTCAGCTGCTACCATAGATGCTGCTTCCGCTGCCACCATAGATGTTGCTACCTCCCAAGCTTCCTGTCCCTCTGCAACATATTTTGGCTCACACAATCAAATTGTTAGCATTAAAATCACAAGACCCACTGGTCTTATTTGTCGATTCGGTCACAAACTTTTCTCTCTGCAGCTTCAAGTCTTTTTCAGGACCCAAAAAGTTTTCATTGGCTTTCTCCTCAGCTTTCTTTGGCAATATTTCAGCATGTTGATTTGTATTCACCATGAGACTGTCAACTAGTCTCACCTTCTTACTATCTTCTGCTTCATGACTGTCCTTCATGAAAACTTCCTTGTCTTGTTTCCTCAGCAAATTAACCTGTGCATACGTCCTCTGTTTTTCCAATTCTCTTCTCTAAAGATCTAGTTTCCTGTACAATTCAATAACTTCATTAGGAGTAGATCTTGGAAACTTCACATAACCATTTATACCTTCAACGACTCTTGACCAATCTTCAGCTGGTCCTTCTTTCTCTGCATCAACATTCTGATTAGATTCCTTCTTTATGACAATATCAACCAATTGTCTTTCACCTGCAAACATACACAAATTGTCAGATTTAAAACCATGTGTCCCTTTGTCCTTACTTGAAGTTTCAGTCTTCAAGTCTTCATCTTCACTATCTCTCAGAAATTCTCCTTATTCCATTTCAACTTCCTCTTGACTCATCTTCTTGCCATTTATCTTGGCATCCTCTTCCTTATGTCCTCTACTGTGGCTTTTTCCCGAACCTCTGCTATGACTATTAGTAGTCAGCTCCTTTGCAACAAGCCTCTGCAACAACTAGTCCTCCTGGATGCAATCTTACCTCACTAAGCTCTCCTCACTTAGTCTTATGGTAAGCATGGGTCCTCCATCTGGAACCTCTTCCTGAGCAACACCTTTGCTCCTTCTAGGCTTCTGCAATCTCCCACTCTCTCCTGAGAACAATTCAGTTGTCCTCTATATCCAATTCCTTATTGGATTCTTCAGGTTCACTGCCACTCCTCTGCAACCATAAACTTCAATTCATAAACTTCAAATTAAAAAAAATCATCTCACCTTTAAGATCTTGCGTGATCTTGTCTTCTTTCCACTGCTGCAATCTTCTTCACTTGTGTATGCTTGCACATCAAATTTAAAAATTTGATATTTATTTCAACTATTCACCACACTTCAAAAAAACACACTTCAGTTATCAACTGTACAAAAAAAAACAAACTTCTTCAAGAAAACAATCCCGCTCTGATACCACCTGATGCAGGGCATCCCTGCAATTACCCATAATCTTTTTCTCTCCTCATGCATATGAAAACATGCGCCTTAATTTAACAACCTTATTCAATTCCATATCAAACAGCATCATCATAATTGTTCGCTAATACGCAAGGGCATTTGAATAACTAACCAGAACCTCAATCAGAGTTTTCACGACATTCGTAGAATCTCATAGATGCGTAACTTGCAAGCTTTTGACTTTGTGCACCTGTTGTCAGGGATCAAATTTGAGAAATAGAACGACTTATGTTAAATGAGCATCCTGTATTATGATGTAGAAGCGGCCCTCATCAGAAGCCAACTTGCCGAGAATAATGATAGGATATATCTTTCAATTTCTTTGGAATTACCAAGTTTAAGTATACAATCATTGATGCTTGAATACAATTTGTATTACGGTACAATTGTCCTTACAACGACGTTCAGGAATAGCTCACACCCGCATACGCCTCAGACTTACACGTTGTGTATCAAATCGCCCTGTCATCAGCAAGCATGCTCATCCAACAACAATATAAAGTGCTCGCCTCTGCTACCAGACCACGTCCCACGCGCTCAGCTCCATAAACCTTCAAAGGGTTTGCGCATACGGTTCCCAACTCACAACACCTTTATGTATTAACCTCTGGCCGTGCCCCATAATCATTCTGTTGTCCACATATACAATTATACATATAGTGGCCAGCTAATTAAATTGGTTTTTCCTTTAATTCAATCTCAGAACGCCATTGTACGTTTCCCCACATGATGCTTATCGGCGCCACTTGATTCTCCACGGATCGAGCCAGCTCTATTTCAAACAACCAAACAATTCCACAATGGAACGACCACCTTCCAACTTGGCTTTCTAACGTTTCAATATTATACCATTACTCTGCGCAGACAAAGTATCAACCGACTATTTCTTATTGTTCTCGGTAGATTTCAAAAGGCGATTATATAATAAGAGTTTTAACAGTCATTACATTAGCACGCTAATCAACCTCAGCTGCGCATTTCGACGCTAGAGAACATAAGTGCTTATATAAAGAATCGAGGAAGTTGTCCCAAACCTTAGACCGTCAGCTCAAATATATATATAGATATATTTTTTTCTATAAAAAGAACTCTGGAAATCTCCGCCGGAGGCGGGATTGCGCATGGAGAATCAGCAGTGAGTCTTCTCAAGATTTATAGAGCCTTTCCTTCTTCTGGAATATTTATGAACCCAGAAAAGTTCAAAGAATTGGTTCGGGCTTATGAGGTCTCGAGCGATCCATAGTGAAGGGAATTGTAAGATAAAATAATGTAATACGAAGGATCTTCAGAATTTAACGATTCTATGCAGCATAAAATATCAACATCAAGATCAATTTTCTTTCATCTGAATACCACACTTATCATATTAATAAACAACACTTACAACCTTTATTTGCGGCCAGACCTTCAAGGTTCATGGCCTTACAATTTTCCCGAAGGCTCCCAACCAGAAACCTTTCACACTCTCTGATGAGAGCTTTCGTTGCCTCATTTTTTTATAATGATAATAGATATGCTTTACATAATGATTGAAACATAAAACTTCTTCATGCAATGCATTCACCTAAAAAACATCCTGAGGCTTTATTCCGTCCTTTTTTTCCTGTTCTAAAAACAAGAAAAACCTCCTTATCCCTTAATGACCCACATTCACTGCTTTTATGCCTAAAAGCACTCCTTATTTCCTATTTTTTCATTTATTTACTTTGGAAACATCACACTGACTTGTAAATTAGGAAAATAATTCTAGAATGCTTGACCCCCTATGACTATTATTTACAATAATTTCTCTTGGGCTGAATGCTCCCGCATCAAATTCTCCCTTCTATTTTAATAAAGTTCTTTGAGCTTTCCTCCATACAATCATGTATTTGCGAATGTTGTTACTTGTGAATGCCATTGTATGTTCATTGTATTTCTGATTCTGCAATGCCTATGATATAATAGATCGAGATGCTTTGATGGTGTTTTGTTACTTTGTCTCTATAGGTATTCTCTAAACGACATAAGTAGGAAAGGGGTTGCAAACTCTATCAAGGGGGAGAGAAATCAAGCAAGGAGTCAAGCGAAAGATCTAGGTTGGTTCCTTTACCTCTCTCTTATCTATCATACATAGAGGAAATCCCAAATTGCTTTGATTGTTTGTTTCTAGGATAGTTGCCAATCCTAGAGGGCTAGCAGATCGAAAAGACACTAGTTTTCCTGGAAACAAAATGGCGACTCCATTGGGGACTGAATAATTTGTTTGTTGTTTGTTGTTTTTTTCGTTATAAACTATATACGAAGCCTAAAGTTAGCGAGATATCCTTCGAACTGTTCTTGCTTTGCAATGGCAAAGTAGATGAATGTTGCTTCAGTCAATCTCCGGTTTAGTTTATGAATTGAACATCTAACTTACAAGCATTCTAGATGCCATTTTGGTAGCTTAGTCACCTCTCAAGATCATACCTCTATACTTTTCTCTTGACTATCCATCATAGCTCAGCTTAACTCACTGAAATCAACTGCAAATTTGAGCCAAAACCCATCTCAGTTGTGCTCCCTGGCCCATTGCACTGTCTATCACTGTGAACAAGTATGCATTGTACTTCCCAAGTGTAACAAGTGCGATGCATCCCTGCTTTTGTGAAGCACAAGTACGATGACTGAGTAATCCTATTTCTCTCCTTGAAATTTGGGGGTTTTTGTCCTAGTTTTCAGCTCTGTTTAGTTCTTTTTTGCTACTTATGAACAGTATCTCATTGCTAAAGCCTGCTTACCTTAGATTATTCAACCTCCATTGATTAGGATTAGTAAATGTTTTCATGTATTTTTCCATCATTTACAAACCTTTGTCGAAAATTTTCCTAAGTCGATTTGTTGTTTTGGTACAAAGAGTGTCGTCACTATCATTTTGTATCAAAAAGAGAAGTGTTGTAAAGTCTTCCTTCTTCAAATAGTCAATTGAACTTTTTGTATTGTATTTGATTTGATTTGTTGTTATACAAAACTTCAAAATAATTTTCTATTTGAAATTGAAAAGTGTCGTTTATTCTTCCTTTCCATTTTGAAAAGAAATTGTTGAAATGTCACTTTGAGTGAAATGTTTTAGATCTATACTTAGTTCTCTTTTTTGGCATTCCTCACATTAAGGGAATGAAAAAAAGATACATGCATTTGAATTTGCATTTATATTGTGTGCAAAAGATGATTTAGGAAAAGTACAATTAGTGTGTGCTCTTTGCTCTTTGTTTGAAAGAACTGTAATCTTCTTTCCTTAGTAGCTAGGAATTTCATTGCTAAAAATAAAAAACAATTGTTTATAATTGTAGATTGCATTTAGGAATTTTACATCTACATCATGCGGTAAACCATTGAAAGGAAAACTTCTAAACAATATCAACTCTAAAATAAATTTCAACGAACTTAACAATGATTTGGAACCTAATGCAACACATCTAGAGGTCTAGGCTAGAGACATGTTCCAACATCGCAAAATATAGTAACTATCGTTTTCATCAAAGGTTGGGTGATTCCTCCTCTTTGATACGACAAGTGCTAGCACAGACTTGTGCTCCCCGTACCATCAAGCATATATTGGGAGACCACAATAGGCTTACATCCTTTATCCATAGGAAGCCAATTCTGTCACCCTATCAATCGCAATGCACTGAACATAACATTTGGGAAGATTGACTGCCGTACATAAGTGCTTGGTAATTTCTCTTTAATTTATCACCAAGGTGGATAGTGTAGTTTTGCAATTGGTTTGGTAATCCCTCTGTCTAGATTTCTAGAGTAGCCACTTTCATTCCTTTTCGACTCCTTAAAAGAAAAGGTCCATCTGAGCACTTGTCACTTCAGGCTCATTAAAAATCAAAGGGGACTAGAGTCATCTTTAGCTTTTTCTCGACTCTTAAAAATTGAAAAAGCAAAGTTGTGTCAAAGTGTCTTTAAAACTTATTTAATTCAGAATAACATCATTTTCCCTTTAATTTTGAGTTGATCAAGTAATTGGATATCGTGGAAGAAAGTCAATAAAAACCCCATCTTTCATGGAGACTAGCGAGTCAACTATCTTTGACTTTGCAAGCAAAGCTATTCCGGGAAAAACAGTCTCGTTTAAATGAGTCCAATTCACCTTATTTATTTGAAACTTGTCTTTCAACATCGTCAGAGACTATAGTAATCTGATCATTTCTGGTACAACTGCCTTTATAGAAAAAATTCCACAGTTACAAGAGGACATTAGAATTGATCCTAGTGTAATGGTAGACACTTCTATACCTCAAATAGCTCCAGCTAGAGCTGATCCAGAGATTGACGTCCACTTACCTAAACATTTGGAAGTTGAGTCCTAGAATTCAGAAGGTGTCACCCCTTCAGTATCTATCATTGTAGAAGCTATACCTTCTTTGGCTCTAGAAATATTTTATGGACCTAACGGTCTACCTCTTCTACCTGGACTGATTGTTATAGAGGAGATAGTAGAGGATCTTCCATCCAGTCCCCCATTACATTTTGGAACTACAATTCACTTATATCCTTCTACTCCTAAATTTAGTTCTTCTAATCATCCTCCATCGCAAGTTCCCATTAAATCGCTAGGAAATCTTTTGGATAGACTAAACATGTCTGAGCAACCATCAACATCTAGGACTATTTTATCTAATACAACTACGATAGAGCTTCCTGCTTCCATTCCTACTATGTTTGTTGGTCTACCATCTGTCCCAACTAGTTATCAATCACTAGCTGGAGTCCACTAAGGGAATGTTTCGATGATATGGTCTGTTCCTATTTGTTCATCCAAAATCACATCTGGTATTTCTTATGTTGAAACTCAGCAAATTGATCCTGCATGCTAGTATCAATTTGGGTAGACTAGTCTTCGAAGACCGATATATCCTTTTAACATTGGACTATCACCATATGGAGGACAGTATGCCTTTTCATTGTTCCCTCCCGGGGAAAAACCATATGAGAGTTCATAAGAAAATTCAGGTCAAACTGGAATTACATCTAGTGGTTGGGTACCAATACTACCTTAATAGCCAAGGGTTGTATATTCAGTGCAATCGATCCAACCTGTGTTGAATATTCCCACTACACCTACTATTGTGACTGTGTTAAAAGTACAAGAATGGCCTGTTGAATGTCAACCTCAAGTCTCTCGGGTTGCAATAAAACAACCTCTTGTCTCTACGGCTCAATCACAACCTTAGGTTAGTGCTTCCATACCTGGAATAACTCAGGCTCAAACAGGTATTATCATCCCACATATTGGTCAATCTTCCAGTATTGAGCAACAAAAAATGGTCCAACAGCCATGGCTGGTACAATATCAACAACCATAATTCCAACAAACATACCGAGGACCTTAGGAACAACGCTTTGTAGGTAATGGACAACTACATTTTCAAAACAGTTATCAACACCCACACTATAATGGTTACCAACAACCTTATCAGAGTTATCAACATCAGACACATTATGCTAGTATGGAAAGACCTACTACTCAGGCGATTCCATCTTATCCTAGGTATGCTTCACCTAACCTGAATCAACAATTGCCTTTTGTAGCAACTATAGAATTACCAGATTTCAATTGGTTGATGAATTATCCAATTGCATACACCCCTTGGTGGCTAGCGTTTCCTCATAAACTTCCCTCCGATATTCATAAATTCAATGGAAATCCAGGTGAAGATCCATCAAATCACATAATGACTTTCCATTTGTGGTGCTCATCTAACACCCTAAATGATGATTAGATTAGGCTTCACATTTTTCAGAGAATGCTCACTAGTCTGGCAGTGAAATGGTATATTGAATTACCTAGATCTTCATTTAATAACTTCAGCAGCCTTGCCACTACTTTTCTAACCCACTTCCAGTTACCCATAAGGTACGAAATGGGAACAAAACTTCTTACCAATTTTAAATAGACCACGACCACTCACATATCCAATCATATTCATGAGTGGTGACACCATCATTGAATGGTAAAGACATATGTTCCTGATCAACTTCTAGCTGAGTGTTCTATTAAGTCCTTATTGCCTTCTATTACTGAAGATGTGGTGAAAGTAGGAGTTGTCACTGAAGAGAAAATCATTGCTTGTGCATAGTATTTAGACTTGATCTATACTCAATATGGCACACTCTATGAAAAAATTCCTAATGCTCCTAGACCAGAATTTTTCATTCCTCCTCCTCCTAAATCAAACATGGACTCTCATGTAGGCGATGGCGTGATCGGTACCTCAATCATGCAAACCGCAAAGGCTCCATCTGGTAAATCCCTTGCATTTTCTAGTCAAAATGCAAATGATAAACCTCTTGCCTTGGAGATTAATGCTATGTCATCTGACAAAGCCAACAATTCAAAGCAACTAGGGGGTAAGAAAAAAGGGAAAAATAATAAGAAGAAATAGGAGAATTCAACTCCAGAAAAATCTTCTGAAAAACCTATTAGGCAAAAGAAACCTCATTATCCATGTTACATATGTAATGACAAGCATTTCATGAAATATTGTCCACATAAAGCTGAGGTTGCAAAATTTTTAAAAACTTAAAGTACCTCGATGATGTTGACTGCTCTATTTCCAAACCCAGAAACCAATCTGGCTGCTATCAATCATGTTTCCACATCACAAGTGCTTATGTTATGCATATCAAAACAAAAAATGATGCTTTTATATCGACAAGGAAAAATGATTATGGGAATCCACAGTCGTCGAACAACAAGGCTACAGATCAACCCAGTAGTTCAACAACAACTTCACCAGAAGTTGTTCTACCCATCATTCCTAAATTAACTATAAAGCCGCCAAAGGGAGTAGTAAATGAATTGACATTTAATCCTCATGCTCATGTAGCACAAAATTATAATATAGTGGAGGATCTAGCTCAATTGCCATTCGTTATGTTGACCCTTGAGGTACTACAGAATTGCCCCTCCCAAAAGTAGCCTTTGTTATCACCTATAGGTGGGATTGATCCAACAGATTCCATTCTTATGGCCTTTAACCATAAAGGATAAAAACCTCAGTTACTGACCCAACTCACTTTACTTATATAGGTAAAATCCCTCAATAAAATTTCTCATCGAACAATCGTTGAAGAAGGGGCATCTACCTGCATTATGTCAATGAGTTGCTAGAAAAATTTAGGTTCACCACCCTTGTCTTGATCATCAACGACATTAAAAACATTTGATGGAAGAACATACATGCCGTATGGGATTCTAAATAACTTGCAAGTTGAACTAGGAGGCAAGACAATAGAAATTGAGGTCGAAGTCATTGATGGAAACCTTGACTACAATATCTTGTTGGGAAGGCCATGGATTTATGCTATCGCTGTTGTTGTGTCTACATATTTTAGAAAGATTGCATTTCCCTTCCAAGGTGGAATTACAATTGTTGACCAACAAACCCTTTTCCCCAATAGTTCACAATCTACTGGAGGCATTCCATTGATCCATGGAAGTTCTCAATCACTTCAAAATGTCGGAGTAGGTCTCCTGAAAGACCCTTCCTTAATGGCTACTTTTTCCCTACCGCCTCCAAGTAATCTGGAAGAAGTGGCCACAGTGGAAACATGTCATATGATCTCTTCTACATTGTCTAAGATAAAGAATAACTTTGACCATTTTGATAGTGTGGATCATCACGAGGTGTTACCCCCAAGCCCCATAGAATCTTTGTATTAATCAATTTTCTGGGCTTGGGCAACAAACCCAAATCAACACTCAGCGAGTGTTTGGAGAGATAGGTCTCTAGAGTATGGTACCTCTTATGATCCTTGGTCTCATATACATTCTACATATGAAGGAATCATTCAGTCAATGATGATAGGAGAGACGACATGGGAAGATTACCACCATTGTTCCCACCTTCAAGATAACAATGAAGATTATTCAAGCGACCTTAATCATCCTTCAATTTTTGATTTTTTTATCAAATACTATAAACATAGTGGATTCTGAGTTAAATCGGTCCAATATTGAAGAAACTATTGCCATTAATATCTCGACCAAACCTAATGTTGTAGAGAATATTCATGTTAGCAAATCTTGTTCTCCTTCAGAACTAGAAATATATTGTGCTCTCTTTCGCAAATTCAAAGATGTCTTTGCATGGTCATATGAAGAAATGCCAGGCATTAACTCGAGAATCATTGAACATGAAATCAAAATGTATCCAGATGTGAAAACGGTACGACAATGGTTTCGACCTGTTCACCCGAAGAAAGCCACTACCATTAAGGCAGAAGTTGAAAAAACTCTGCATGCTAGTTTCATTTACCCTATTCCTCTAATTGATTGGGTATCGAACATTGTTCCTATGATGAAGAAACAAGGAATGATTAGAGTGTGCATCGATTATAGGGATGTAAATCAGGCATGTCCAAAAGACAACTACCATACACCCTTAATCAACCAAATAATTGATGGATGTGCTGGATGCGAAATCGTTTCCTTCATGGATGGATTTTCCAGATACAATCAAATCAATATTCTCCTATAGGACCAGATGAAGACTGCATTTATATGTCCATGGGGAAAATTTTCATACTATAAACTACCTTTCGGTTTGAAGAATGCAGGGGCAACTTTTCAGAGGGCAATGAACTACACCTTCCATGACAACAAGCACATCATTCAACCATATCTCGACAACCTACCATCCTGAGCATATGTTATCCCATGGTTCAAGCTCATTAAAAAATTAACCTACCACCTTGAGCATATGCTATCCCACAGTTCAAGCTCATTAAAAAATGAACCAGGCTATGAGCAATGTTTTCATATGGTTCAAGCTCGTTAAAAAATAAACCTACCACCATGAGAAATTAACGTAAGGTTCAAGCTTGTTAAAAAATAAACCCACCATTGAGAATATGTTCCTCCATAGTTCAAGCTCATTAAAAAATGAACCCACCTTTGGTAAATAACCTTTGTGATTGCTGTAATATTAGCCTATGGAGCATTGGTTGTGTTCCTGCCATCACCTCCATTCTTTTGGCCAATCATACACTTCCACTTGATTGTTCACCTTTTTTAGGAATAGCTGCGACGAGTGGTCCTGTTAGCTACCCTCTTCACATCACCATGTTTTGAGAATTTCCAAGCTTACCTGGAACCAGTTGCTACCCTAAACATGACTCGTTCCTCAAAAAACAAGTCTCCTTTAAACTCTTTCTAGACTCGTTAAATATGAAAGGATTGTCGAGCTATTGGCCTTTCCAGCTCGCTAAAGTGATTGAAAGTGCCATCACTCCTGTATATTTTAATATTTTTTAGACCTGAGGGATTATCTCATGAAAAAGTTCGAGCACTTGTCTTTTCGGCTTGCTAAAATTATAAAAAACTCATCCCTTTCATATTATTTTATCCTTTTTCAGACATAAGGGATTATGCTACGAAAAAGAACTACTAGAGTTTCCTTTTCATCCCTTTTCAAACTCTCTAAAGATGAAAAGGACAGAGTTATCATTGTCATTAAACTCGTCAAAACAATAGTGACAAACTTGTCCCCCCAGACAAGAACAAGTTTCACTGTCGCTAGGCTCGCTAAAACATAGCGACAGGTTTGCCCAAAGGGAAAATTATAGAACAAGCATATGTTATCCTCCTCAAGCATGAAAAAAATAAAGAGGTACTAGTTAGCAATGACTATAGAAAAAGGGAAGAAAACTTAAAGAATTTTATTGGTATTAGGTCACTCTTGAACATGACAGTTTCACTCCATCACCATGATTGAGTCGGGTTGGGTCATTCTATTCACTGGTCATATCACCATTGGTCATCCAACCATCCATCTTTTGGGGTTAACCCTACCAATCCATCTCAGTGTCGCCAATATGTTCAAGAGAAGTCATACAGAGAATTCACCATCCAGTTAATGCCTCATCCACTGCAATACCTTCACTCTCCATTTTTCATGACCACCATTCCTGAACCTTGTATCATCAGATCAGTTTTCACCTCCAGAAAATCATTTACTTCGTTTCGTGTTGTTGATGTGGGATACATTAAGGCCCTCCTATGACGGGTCACTTCTTGTTGACATCAGCTCAATATCCAATAAGTTGGCTTAAAAACAACCCTTTCAGTACTTTGAAGCTTGCATGCCACAATGGCAAGTTTCTCACTTCCAGTGATAGGTTTATATCAATGGGCTTCGACCAAAAAATTTTGCATGGTTTTCAACATCAGATCATATATTCAGACCACGTGAATTGTACTATAGTACCTTGAGGGTCATTATCATTATCGGTGATTCCTCTCACATTTGTTAATAGCTTACATTATTGGCTAGTAATCAGGTGATGTCTATCCATGTTCAACTTCAAAACATCTTTTCACATGGATCGACTTGTACATCGGGCGAAGACTGAATGAGTTTGAAGACCCTGCATCTATTTTCATCCATCCAGGCTGCGATATATTCAGGAATATAAGGACATCAAATGTACATAGAAGCTACAAAGATGATCATCCAAGCTAAGGGATGATGACTCTACATATAAAGAAACATCAGTCTGCAACTACAAACAATTATCTATTTTATGTACATGAAAATGAATTTATAAAGCTGAGCATGGGAATGCCCACCTCAGCTAGATCATGGAAAATTATATTGTGATAATGTATTATATTATATCTTATACAGGTCACCTCCTAGGTTGAATACCTCGGATCCTCATGATAAAGCATTTCACCCGACATCAAAAGATTTACGACTTCATGCTTTAGGGGGCAACTGTTATAGACATATTTTGGAATTGCAACCCAAATCTTATATGTCGATAAACCAAGGGCTCTTTAACCCCTAAACGTTTTGTTTCCATGCCCTAAAGGATCATGGTCAACTGATTACATCCTTCCCCATAAGTTCCACATGAAAAACCACTCAGAACTAGCCAAAACTAGACCATATTGACTGCTCCACTGTCAGGGTGTGATGCACACTAACTCCTACACTAGTCAGGTGTGATGCATACTAAAGAGGCCTTCTGTGGGGTACGATGAGCGAGAATGGACAAATGTTCGAGACAGTTTGCTAAGTGGATGCTCATGGAATATTCTAGAAACTTCTCCTATGGCACTTGCCTCTATGAATTCGCCCAAGGATGAGTAAGAGATTCAAGAAATATCCAAGTGGAACAAATAACAACCAATGGAATGACACTAATCAAAAATCTAGAGATGACTCACACCCTTGTAGACATCTATTAATGGATCCCTCATTTGAGAGATCTAGAGGCTGGAATTTTGTAATTTGTAAGGAAGTTCTAATAGTTTGTCTTTGAGAAGGAGTATTGTATTGTTGGGTGATCTTTCTTTTCATGAGGTGAAGAGGGCTTTGATGCTGGGAGGATGATGCTGGATCAAATAGCTGCGTTGTAATTCTCCCTTCTATTTTAATAAAGTTCTTTGAGTTTTCCTCCACACAATCATGTATTTGTGAATGTTGTTATTTGTGAATGCCATTGTATGTTCATTGTCTTTATGATTTTGCAATGCTTATGATATAATAGATCAAGATGCTTTGATGGTGTTTTGTTACTTTGTCTCTACATGTATTCTCTAAGCAGGATAAGTAGGAAAGGAGTTGCAAACTCTATCAAGGCGGGGATAAATCAAGCAAGGAATCAAGTAGAAGATCCAAGTTAGTTCCTTTGCCTCTCTCTTATCTATCATACATAGAGGAAATCCCAAATTTCATTGATTGCTTGTTTCTAGGATAGCTACCAATCCTAGAGGGCTAGCATATCGAAAAGACAATAGTTTTCCTAGAAACACTCTTATAGAAAATGAAAAGGATTCTAAGATTAAATGTCTTAGAATGGATAGAGGGGGCGAATTCACATCAAAACAATTTGATGAACTCTGTAAAGGACATGAAATCGAAAGAGAACTCTCAGCTGCCAGAACACCCAAGAAAAATGGGGTAGATGAAAGAAGAAACCGAACAATTCAAGAAATGGCAAGAACAATGTTAATATCAATTGACTTGCAACTAAAATTCTGGAGAAAAGTAGTTGGGACAACTATTTATACCTTGAATCAAACTCAACTAAGACCAAATATCAACTAAGACCAAATAATGAGAAGACTCCTTATGAATTATGGAAAGGAAGACCTGCTTCAATAAAATACTTCAGGATTTTTGGAAGCAAGTGCTTCATAAAAGTCAATGATGGCTCACTAGGAAAATTTGATTCTCAGGTTAACGAAGGGATATTCCTCGGATATTCTACAAGGAGAAAAGCCTACAAGTGCTACATAATCAACTACGGAAAATAGTGTAAAGCATTAATGTGAAGATTGATGAAGACCTTCCAGAAAAAGAAATTGAAGATCATGAAGTTGCCCTCTCATTGAAGAAGAACCTAAAAAAGAGGAAGAAGATAAAGAAAAACATAAGGAAAAATAACCATCTCAAACCCATTCAAAGATGAAGTTTCTCCAAAAAAATCACCCAGAAGAGAATATTATTAGCAATATAGATGAAGGGATGCAAACTTGAAGAAGGATGACAAGGACACCAAAGAAAAATGATGTTGCTCTCCTATCTATGACAAAACGAGAAACATTTACTCAAGGAAGTAAGGGTCCTCATTGGTTAAAATCCATGGAAGAAGAAATGTCTCAAATCGAGAAGAATGAGACATGGGAGCTCATAACTTGTCCAAAGGATAAAAATATAATTGGAACCAAGTGGGTGTTCAAAAACAAAATGAATGAAGATGGACAAATCATCACAAATAAGGCAAGGCTTGTTTGTAAAGCTTATTCACAAATTCAAGGAATCGACTTTGAAGAAACCTTTGCACTAGTAGCTCATGTGGAAGCTATAAGGATGTTTTTGGCATTTTCTTGCTCAAAAGGATTTAAAATCTATCAAATGGACGTAAAATCAGAATTTTCGAATGGGGAACCCAAGGAAGAAGTCTACATGGAGCAACCAAAAGGGTTTAATCTAGCATAAGGAAAATAATTTGTTTGTAAGTTGAAAAAGGCATTATATGGGTTGAAACAAGTTCCTAGAGCTTGGTACACAAGATTGGATCGCTATCTACAACAACAAGGCTTCAAGAAGGTGGTGGAAGGAAGTAATATCTACATAAATATGGATGAGAATAAGTTACTAGTCACTCTTATCTATGTTGATGATCTGATTTTTGCTAGTAATAAGGATGAGATGAGCCATAAGTTTGCTCAAAATATGTCAAAAGAGTTCGAGATGTCAATGATAGGAGATTTATCTTACTTCCTTGGACTACAAGTATCTCAAACCATGATAGGAATGTTCATATCTCAAGAAAAATATCTTAAATAAATGCTTAAAAGATATGGAATGGAAGATTGTGCACCCATGAGCAACCTATGACCATGGATTGCAAACTAAGCAAAGATGATGACTCTCCTCTGGTAGATGCAACTCATTACAAGTCAATAATTGGATCCCTAA
The DNA here is from genome assembly GCA_000404065.3 of Pinus taeda. Classification (NCBI taxonomy): domain Eukaryota; kingdom Viridiplantae; phylum Streptophyta; class Pinopsida; order Pinales; family Pinaceae; genus Pinus; species Pinus taeda. The sequence goes on along the minus strand of APFE030122696.1, from coordinate 25,467 downwards.
TATACTTAACTGCTACAAGACCTAACATTATGCAAGCAATAGGAATGGTGGGAAGATTTCAATTAGCTCCTAAACAATCCCATTTGTTGGCTTTAAAAATAATTCTCAGATACTTGAAAGGAACTCTTGATTTTGGTCTTTGGTACTCTAAGAGATCAACTCTTATTGTGACTACATACACCGATGCTGGTTGGGCTGGAAGTGTCGATGATTGAAAAATTACTAGTGGAAATGCATTCTTCCTCGTAGATTGTCTAATATCTTGGCTCAACAAAAAAGAACATCCATATCACTTTCTACAGCTGAAGCCGAGTATATAGTTGCTCCATATTGTTGTACTCAAATATTATGGATGAAGGAAGCTCTAAAAGATGTCAACATAGGTACAAATCAACCAATCACCATCTATTGTGATAACACAAGTGCTGTCAGTCTCAGCAAAAATCCAATGATGCACTCAAAGACCAAACATATACCAATCAAGTATCATTTCCTTCATGAACAAGTAGCTGAAAAAAACATCATCTTGGAATATATCAATACTAAGGAGCATATAGTTGATATTTTCACAAAACCTCTTCGTCGAGAAGCATTTGACCATCTTTTCCAAAGAATGAGGGTTATTTCTCTAGCATCACATTAAGTTGATTCATAAAGATGTTGCATGACAGGGGGAGCAATTTGATAGGGGGAGTCCTTGTGCACTCCTTTTCCATTGATGTCAAGGGGAGAGAGAAGAAGAATATTGGCATCAATGACAAAGGGGGAGATTGTTAATCTTGGTTGTAATTGATGTCAATATAGCAGTGTTTGTGATGGAAAATTGTTTGATACATGATTGCCCATTAATGCCCATTGATCATAATGCTCATAGTGATGAAAGTTTGATATATGCTGATATGATGAGATGGAGGACCCAAGTGGGTTGAATATATATATATATATATATAGATATATAGATATATATATATATATATAATAGAAGCAGTAGATCCATGAAACAATAGGAGCAAGAAGTGAAAGAGTAAGATGAAGAGTTTATCAAAAGCCATCAAAGAAGCAAGTCATTGGAGCAAGAGAAGAAGGTTATCACATATGCCCCAAGGGTAAGTCTTATTGAAAGAACAAAGAGCAACAAAGATAATAGAGGAGTAAAGAAGAAAACTATCAAAAGAGTGGAAGACTGAAGAGAAGTAACAAGAGCAACAACTATCAGAAGAGTGGGGGTAGGAAGGTATAGATTTCCTTGATTGTGGCTGAAGTCCTGCACTCAATCCTAGCCATCGATCTCATAGTCAACCCTTAGATCATGGTCAACTATGGGGGTTAAGGCCATTTTTTAAGCCATGTGCTGGTCAAAGTCCCGCAAACCATTGATTGCAATAAGTTTGTGGACTCGACAGATTTATTAACAACTATTTAATGTATTGTCGCATCCGTAGTATCACAATTTTCAAAGGGATGTTAAAACCTCTGATTGCGATAGAGTTGTGGACCCGGTGTATTCATTAAAAAGATTTCGTTGAATATCGAATCCATTCCATCGGAAGACAGAGCATGTGCACACTTGTAAAGTCTCCAAATTTTTATGAAATTGTAATTGTGGGATTGAAGGTGATGACATGGCATGCGGGACTTCCATGTGGAGAATAAGGATAGTTCACAACTTGTGAATGTGAATTAGCATAATAAAGGAAGCCAAAGGTTGAGAAAATGGTAGAAAGAAAGTTGAAGGTCAAGTGAGAGCAGAGTAAGCCAAAGGGCCAGTGGAAGATGAAGGTAAAAACATTCTGTTTATTGGGTTAATCTTAAAAAAAAAAAGGGCTCAGACCTATGATAAATAAATTGATGGAAGAAGTACATAATGCTCTTTTGAAGAATGGTTCTGTGAAAGGAAATAAAGTTTCATCTGTCATCATTTGAAGGGAGTAGTAGACAACACCTGCATTGAAGTGATTATCTTGGAGAAAATATTGGAGATCATGATGTCTATTTGAAATCATCATAAGGTAACTTTGCAGACTCTATGTGAGCAATATGAAGAATTGTGAAGACTCCTTCATATGAGGACAGGTTGTCATTGATGTAGCAGTGAAGCTATAGATTGATAGAACATAATGAAGAAGATTTTGAGAGTAGTGTAATACAATCAAAAATTTCTTGACAAAGTAAAACTATAGAGTCGGAGCCCTGGGGTTGGTGCCTCAGAATTGGAAGGATTGGTTTCCTTGGATTTGGTACTCCTAAACACACGGTTGGTGCCTTGAGAAGATAGGGTTAGATCCCTAGAGTTTGGAGCCAACTTTGATCTCCTACAATGAATCTTGAATAATGGAGATGATGTGAGAAATCTCAGGCTTGACTACATATTCTTCCCTAATGGCCTTGCATGGTGCAGATAGAGTTGGTTGCATGACAAAAGAGAATGGAGAGGTGTCATCGCATAGGCATACAAGGAACGACAGGGGTAAATAACACTAATGAATGAGGTGTGACAGGGGATGATAAGGGAAACAATCCATTCTTATTATACTTTGCATAAGCGAGAGGGTAAGGGGGCGAAACATAGGGGGTTAGGGTATAGGGAAGGGACTAAATACCCCATTGACTTCCAATGAGCCTTATGATAAGCAAAAATATTTATTAGCCATCTGATCTACTTCAATGGGTTGTGGTGGATGTTCCAAGATTGATAAGTCTTGAAGGGGGAAAGGATGCTTTGATGATGAAGAAGGGTTTGGTTTAGATGGTTATCCTGGGCAAGGGATGAGTTTCTGAGGTGTCTAATAATAAGATAAGAGTTCCCCATGATTATGATGCTTTTTATCCCCCTCTTCTTGGCTCAAAGAAGCCCCATATAAAATTTGTAAACTTTCACTTAGTTGCTGGTCTTGATTCCTAGTCCCCATGCATACTTGTCCACAATGATTCCATCAAGATTAAAGAGAATCCCTCTCTCCTGGCACCTCTGGATTTATTTTTGACCCTCCATTTAATTGAAGAATCCAAGAATTGTTTTTCGATTTCCAATCAAAAAACTTGTCGAGGGATAGACTAAGAAGCCAGTCATGGCTAGATTTTTGATGAGAAAAACAACAAGAGAAATGTTAGTTAATAGATTGAGGCTTGAACCAACTCATCTCCACCAAGTTGAGGTTGGAATCTAAACAGGGGATATTCAATTCAAAACAGGACAAAATTTTACTAAGAGAAGAGATATTGGGAAGTAGATAAGAGGCTTTGAAAATAGTTTTAATTATGGAAAAGACAAATTTTCCAACATATATCTTTTGGGAGAGCCAACCATGATTATTTGAAGGACCTTTTGGCCTAAAGGGAGCCAAAATAAGAATTCAGCCAATAGGCAAAAAAGGGTGCTATGTTAGGGGGAAATCTATTTTTGGAGAAGAGAAGACCCAAAGTGAGAGACCAAACAAATATGGTGTAGGGGCATGAGAGGAAGAGATGGGGGATGGTTTCTTTTGATGTCTCATAGAGAGAGCATAGAGAAGGGCCAGCAATTCCATTCTTCCTCTGGTTCTCAAGTGTGAGGATTTTTTTTTATGCAGAATTAACGAGTAGGAGAAGTTCACTTTCAGGATCGAATTTGGATTCTAAATATTGCTCCATATCAATGATTTTAGAGGAGTTTGATGGTTAAATAGGAGGAGGGAATAACCTTCCTTGACAGAGTAGGAAGAGGATATCCACCCCCATCGATGTGGAGCCTCTTGTCAAAGTGCGTTGCAACCATTTAATGAATTTTTCAAAACTTTGAGTGGCTGCAAATGACGAGAAGGAATATTCTCAAATCTCCAACCACTCCAACTGCCCTTTTCATCCCCATATGAAATTTAATTCAAGAGGGAAATTCCAACTAGCATGACATGATGCCTCAGAGGGAAGATGGAAATGTATAACCCTAAAAGGGGGTGACCCGAAATAGACTTGGATGATAGGTTTTTGGAGCTACCATTAAACACAATTCTACCTAGGTTTTCAAGAATAATGGAGGTAGAGGCCCGAAGGAGCTTCCAAATGGTGGTGGGAGAGATGGCTTCCCCTCAAGTATTTTTTTGCTAATATTTATCTTGCAAAACTTGAACCCACCATTGCTCTGGCTACGTTTTGAGTCTCCAGTAAATCTTACCACCCATTATTAGATTTTCCAAGGGAGGATTTCTTATTCCCAACACTCATGTTGCTTAGGGGCACGAACAATCTTCCATTTAACCAGGTGGAATTTTTTGGTTTCTTATTTCCACCCTTCTAAGAGGATCTTTCTTATGTAGATTCAAAGCTGGTGCATGTCATACTTTGGAGCCATTAAAGCAGAAAATGGGTACAATGGGATGGATGATAGAAATACCTTCACCAAAATCATCCTTCCCACACTATTAAGCCAAGACATCCCCCAATTCAAAATTTTAGCATTGATTTTGTCCAAGACCACTTGCCATACTTTGGGGGAAGTTTTATTTAAGAATATAGGGATACCAAGATACTTGAATTCCTTATAGTACTCGAAAAGTTTATACCTCATAATATCTTCAATCTTCTTAGCTTTTTATGCAGTAGTATTCCAAGTGAAGATGCGATTTTTTCTATCATTCACTCCTCCTCCACAGGCTTTTATGAAAAGTTTGAGGGAATATTTCAATATTCTTGTTGGAAATAATACTGAGACGGGGGGTGAATCAGTATTATCAAATTCTTTTCAATTTATACAAACATTTGCAGATCTGACTATAGAAACTTGCATATATCTTCCAGATTTATAATTTAATTTTTTCTTCAGATGTTGACCATTAATCTGTATGTCAGAACCATATAATAATGAACAAGAATAATAAAAATAGACATTCACACCAAAGAACACCAGATATAAGGTGGAAACCCAATGTGGGTGAAAACCACCTCCTGCAATATGTCTCTATCTTCTTTCAATTAGCAACTTATTTTTACAATGATTCTATACTGGTGCAATCCTTTACCAGTATGCAAGCTGCAACCTGCAGAGAGTTACAACCCTCTGTCCTTCTCTAGATTGTCCTGGAAGGGAGCTACAACCCCCTTAGCTCTTGTACTAGCTAAGGTACCAGTATGTAGGTGCTGACCTATAGAAGGCTACAACCTTCTCTTTTATTCCAGGGACCACGTTTCATAAATTTTCATACTAGATCCATGAACATCAAACAATCATCAAGTATATGTGCATCAACCAATCTCTTTTCACAAACAACTACTGAATTAACCAATGACTTCTGAGAATGTTGTAACCAAAAAACAATACCAGTAACAAGACACCAATTCTGAACCCAGATCACTACCGTAATAGACAAAAGAAGCTAAAATATATATTTCAAGAAAAGTTCGCAACTTCACCAATAGAAACTTGCGGATATCCGCACTTCCACTCTGTCGACCCTGCAGACCTCCGCACCTGCATTGCCTGTGGCCTACGCACCTACGCACCTGCACTGTCTGTGGCCTGCGGACCTGTTGGGTCGGTAAATCCCCTCTGCGGACAGAGGCGATCCCACTAGCCCGACAGGGGTCTAGCAACAATCATACACGGTGCATGCAAGTTCCTAATTGCATAATTTAAAGGTTGATCAGAAAGACCAACCTGGAATCCAACGCTATTTGTCGTGGAAGAAACGTCACTCCTGTCCTTTAGCTTTGGCCAGTCACTATCCCTACGTTCCACGCATGGACACCTGCACAAACAAAGAACAATCCAACACAAGCGTAAAATCTAATATCATACAATTATATATCAGTCAAGCAGGATATAACTCAAATATCATCAAAAGAATATGTGAGTGGAACCATAATGACAGTCGTTCATTATTCAATAAAAGAAGAGAAGAATTACAACCAAATAGGCTTGATGTTGAAATCTCCTCCAACTGGGTCAGCAGCTAAACATGCCTTGCAAAGTCACTTCCTCTCTCAACATTCCAGCAGCATAACTTCTCTCTCAGCTCTTACTATCAATCCAACATAATCTCAGCTCACCTTAGCTCTTGCGAAAACTCAAAAACTAGCTGGTTCGATGCAGGGTGACAGTTATTTATAGATGGAGGAGGAGGAAGAATTCATTGTATCCGGACACTTGCTGAAGATTTGGCATTGTCCCAGAATAGCCTTTGGACTGAGTTGTCATGGATGAAAAAGGCGACACTCGATCACTTCCATGGGATTTTCCCCCAGAGAACTGCATGAGTAATGGAGGAAAAAACACTTCAGTGTGCGTTGGCCAAAAATCATGACCAATTTTGGGTGGCGCGGGCTTTGTTCTGTGACAGCGCGTCCATGGGTGCGCCCTCTTTGGAGGAACTGAGCCA